>JAVQJD010036893.1:0-13878 GCA_036023655.1 Nannoperca australis
TATTTCTTTAAAGTTAAGACTAGTTTAAAGTCATCTTCATTGAAAAGTACAGTGCTTTTCCTTCAAAAATAAGGACATTTCAATGTGACCCCAAACTTTTGAACGGTAGTGTATAAAAAATATCTCGAAGATTAATTTTATATGGTATTATATGTTGCAACCATATATGATATATATTTAATGTTACATACAAGTTTATTAAAACACAATATTTATTATACATAGATAAACATACATTGGGGTTAGGGTAGTAATGATATTTGTGTGTGTGTGTGTGTGTGTGTGTGTGTGTGTGTGTGTGTGATTGTCTTCCCGTCCCTTTTCTATCTGTCCCTCATGCCTTTAAGCATGAACTGGTGTACTGAGAAAGGGCACAACATGTCCTCTGCTCTCTCTCTAACCGTTTCTCCCAGTGTATGCCTCTCTCTCTCTCTCTCTCTCTCTCACACACACACACACACACACACACACACACACACACACACACACCCCTCCACCCTCATCCCTCTGGTCCCGGCATGTGCTGGGCAGCAGGCCCGGCAGGATCTTCCCTGCATTTCCATATCATTGATAATCAACGGGCTCGGGGAATGGAGGAGTGCAACGGCAGAGCGAATGCTACCCTGCCACTGCAGCTGCTCCTGGCTGCAGCAGCAACTGGGGCAGAAAATCAGACTCTTCGCTTTGTCATAATCAGCAACGGATAGCGGTTTTCGATCTTCCTGATCCTCTATGTCTCTCTGCTCGCTTACTTTTTAGCCTGGTGCTTTGTCTATGCTCTGATTTTATCTTTCTCGGGTGCGATTTTGTACTGAAGTGTCTTTTTTACTCTCTATTTTAATATTTTCTCACTGTCCAGCCTCTTAAGATTCTGAGCCATGCTGTTTGTGTGTATGTGCAAATGCAAACATGTGCACCAGCTCTTACAGAGAGCTCTACTACAGAACAGTATAGAGCACCAGTGGTGGCTGCATGCTGCATGTTCTAGCCTGTGATTTCAAACAGGTGATTTCTCTACTTTCCTTTTCTCACTGTGTGTTATATTTCCCTCACTTTTAACCTGCATTAAATGACACGACCTATGCAGAAGCATACCGATGAGGAGCGGATTTGTTTTAGATCTAAACAATTCTCTTTGAAATCCACAACTTAGTCTCAATTAGGCTGTGTTCCTCTTTCCCTCTCTTTTCCATCTCCTACCCTTTGTTTCTCTCTAAGACGACCAGTCTGAGAGGAAGATTTGGCTTTATTCTCCGCTGGCGCTGCTCTTTGCTAGAGACGCTGGTCACTCAGCCGTACAGGATCACTGCTAGTGGGAAAGGCTTTGCACCTGTCCTTCAGTGTCACCCTCTATTCAGGTGAATGATTGGATGCCTGTTTTCCTTGTGTCTGCGTGTGTGGAGGGGGAGAGATAGCTTGCATTTGTAAGTGTGCAATTTGCTAGGGCTAACACGCTTGGTTGCAAATGCATGAATATGTTTCTCTCTGTGACATTTGTTGGAGAGATATTGTGGAAACACAGGACTCTCCAAGTAAAGTAAAAGGAGAACTTGCCCAATGACAAACATATAAATAAAAAAGTATTGGTATAAAAAGGAGGGAAAGTGGGAGGGCAGGAGAAAAGGATACTAACGTGACATAGCGTCCGTATCACAGATGACAGCAGCTAAAGTCCAGAGTATTAGCTTTTGCAGTAGGGATTCGTAGTGTGGATCTTGTCAGCTTAAACCGCAATGCATAGATTCAATCTCAGAGTTATTTGCCTATTTTTCAGTGAGCTTGGTAGGTAAATAAACACACACACACACACATATATACTGTATATTTCTTTCTATGTTATCTTTATGTGGGCTTTCAAATGACTACATTCATTTTCAAGTACCTAATCTCAACCTTAAAAGGGTCCCAGTCTCTTCCATGAAGTAAGAGGACTTATGAGGGGCTGCTTTTGTTTTTTTAAAGAGGCTGAGATATCCTGCATTTCATTCTCTATTATAGGTCAAGCTCCAGAAACTTTACATTTCCCAAAATGCAATCCATCATCATTTTACTTAGACCTCCCTGTTTGACACCTCCAGTTTGTAAGACAGGCTCCTTTTTTTATTTTTTATAAATGGGTAGTCTCCAAGCCCAAAGTGAGATAGCCCTGATGAACTGCACCCTGCCCATATACTTTAATCATTAATACATACATGCTGTATATTGTACATCACCAAACCACATTATTTAATTGTGTTACTGCCAAACGAATAACATTTTTTACATGGTTAATCCTTATTTTGGGGCATCTGTACCTGTGGCCAGAAGGTAGTGGTTGAAACTCTACTTCTACTGGATGGGAAGGATCCTAGCAGCCTTCAGTCAGCCTAGTTAGGTACAGGTGGTACAAGTCCATCTGCTGCAAACCCACGGGTTTTCCACAGGTCTTAAAAAATGTCTCTGGCTCGTTCTAGTGAATTAATTTAAACTTTCCATACCAGCAAACAATGCAATAAGAAAGAAACACACACGTGTGTGCACAGCCACAGGAAAATGCTCCTATTCCAACCACGGATTACCTTTCTTTCACTGTTTGGATTGAAATGTCACTGAGCACACACTGGAGCATTAAGTGGTAGTGGGAACAACCACACTTTGATAGAGAGCATGGAGACATTCATTTTTTGTTTGTTTTCCTGTATGTGTTTGTAGGTGTGTGTGTGTGTGTGTGTGTGGGGGCAGCAGGTGTACATGCCTACACGTGTTTGCATTAAGCATATGACTGTTAAGGTTAGCTCCACAGAGACTGAGTACAACATTTAACGTTGCATTATGTTACCATACATCCACATTCTTAAATAACAACATGGCACTTATTTAGTGCATTCCATTAAGGGACAAATACTGTAATCCTGAAAAATCACACTGATCCCATGGTGTTCTCTGCTTTACTAAATTCTTATTTTCCTCCTCAAAAGGAAAGAAAATGGGTAAACACATTAAACGCTATTTCGACAGATGAGAAAGAAAGAAAAAAGGAGGAAAGAAAGACTCCAAAAGATTCCAAAATTCTTTTTGGGGCTTTTATAATTAAAGCACAGATAGCTCTCTTCCGACCTCCCCTCAGCTCTGCTGACCTTAATGTGAACTCATTTTCTTAATTAACATGGACTGGAAGTGGAATGAGACTAATTACTGAAGCGGTCTGCAGTTTAAAGACCATCCAGACTCCACATTTACCTCCAGCGCTGGATAACAAGACTACTGAAGCACTTGCTGTCAGTTTGTGTGCACTGACACAGAAGTGGCAGAGTTTGTTTAGGTGTTAGATAAGCAGGAAAGTTGTGTGTGTGTGTGTGTGTGTTTGTCTGGGTGTTAGGCTGGGTCCCCCACCGTGGGCAAGTCTTGGCAGCAGCAGAGCGGCGATCAAGTGCCTGAGTATGACAGCATTTAATGAAATACACAAAGCCAACAAAGGCAGCCAAGTGGGAGAACTAGTGACCTGCATGTGTGCAGCACAGAAATATGTGTTCGTGTTCACTATGACTGAACCACCAGATCTCATGCATTTGCTTATTGTGTTTGTGTGTTTGTGCGTGGGTGCAGAAGATTCACCTTGCAGTTCTTCTTCCAGCTGCTGTTGGCTCGAAATTAATTAAGACAGAGAGAGAGAAAGAGAGAGAGAGTCCATTTCCTTCACTAGCTCACCACGAGTTCTTTATGAGTCAACTAACTGCTTATTTGATTGCCTGCTTAAATGACACAAAGCAAATTAATCCCAGCTCTCTGCTCTCTGTCAGATGATGCAGCTATTGGACCTTGGCACCTCCATAAATCACTACCATTCTTCACACTCTATCTCTTCTCTGCTAGATGTCTTTTACACAGTCACACAAAGCATTTTATATTACATGTGAGCTGAAAATAAAGCTGCAAGGCCCATTGTAAAGCCTGATTATATCCATGTAGGTCCCATTTTCTCTCTGCCACTCTACCATTAACTCGTAACACAATTGAATTGAACCGGAGGAGATGCATATTTCTCAATTTCCCAACAGGGTATGGAAACTCTCCGTGAGATCGATAACTACATCACCTCACTCGCTCGGCTTGTACAGCAGGTAATTAGATAGATTGTGCTACAGTAAGTGCTCATCTTCACCACTTTGCCTTTTATCAGCGAAAGGTGATAGCTTTGGACTAACAACATACACAAAACAAAAGCACAACCACCTGCAATCTTGTGGGCTCACTTGTGCTGGAATCAGGCTCTAATCACGGTGCATTCTGCCCACATACATTATGGGCTCTAATCAAATTTGGTCTCAGGATGTGATGTGGCAGAGTGTACTGTTTGAGTCATCTGGGGTCTGTTTTTCCTTCCAGTGCACCTTATTTCATTAGCATGGATTCAGTTTTTGCTTGAAACATTCGTTGTGCTCACGGCCTCACTCATAGTCTCCTGTGGACTATGTGGATTATGAGATGGCATGCCTGGTACGGCACGGCATGGCACTCCGTGTCTGTTTGTAGAGGAATGAGTGAAGCATCAAATTGCGCTCCCTGACGATTTACGATTATGTGCAGGCATCACTGCCTATAAAACAGTGTGATGGGCTTCTGAGAGGGAACTTACAGGTCACTGCTTCCTGAAAGATGATCTTACGGCATAAATCATAAACTAAAGTGCTTCAGGACATCTATGAGTGTTAGTCATAAAGGAAAGTGGTAAGCCCTGTAGTTTAGAGCAATCCTTCGCTCCTTCCTGTAAGTGAACGTCTGTGCAGTAACTTGAGCTGGACCCTTGATAAAGTCAGGTTTGAGATTGATGTCGGCCATGTGAAGGTGTGAAATAGTACGCGTTTTGAGCACCACTTTTCTTCTCCGGCTTAAAGGAAAGATTCAGGTTAATGGTTCGTCCTTTCTATGCTGGCCCGCAGAGCAACTTCAGTATGAGCAATGGGAAAGTCCTCATTCTGTGCAAAAATGTATTCCAAATTTCAGCAAAAGCTACAGTATGAGGCCTCGTTAGTCTGAATTAGACAAATAAAGTGTCTTTTTGGTATCAAATTATTCTTTCTCTTCTCTGATCACAAACAGAGAATTTTATACTAATAAGACCACAACTTAGAAGATAACAACTTAATTTGTCTATCTCTGCTGATTACATTATTGACTCTTTTGCATCGCCTGCATTTAACGAGCATCCAACTATATATGCAATATCTAAATCTAAGGCCTTGCATCCAGTAATATTTTACACCCAAAACTGAAATTAGAAAAATGATATTAACAGATTAAAAGTGATTGCTGACAGATTATGACAGTATGACAAAATCTGAGATAGGCTGCTGTGTACAAAATCAAGCAAACAATCAAAAAACAACACAATTAATTTAGTTTTAGAAAGGCCCGTTACTATTTGACTAAAAGGGCAATGTCATGTCTATCTATCTATCTATCTATCTATCTATCTATCTATCTATCTATCTGCTGATTGCTATCCCTCTGGATGGGGATCTGTCCTCCCCAGTCCGTGTCCCCTCTCCATCCTCTGACAGGCCAGCCCTCCTCCGTCCCGCCCTCAGCCCGGCTCCGGCAGCATCCATCTCTGCACCGGGACACACACAACCACACACGACAGGAGGCTGCTGGGAAATAGAACAGGCAAGCGACAAAATACGAGGAAAGGGAGAGAGGGGGGAAAAAATCACACCCGCTGCTGCTGCTGTTGCTGCCCCACATTGTGAAGGCGGTCCGTGTTAAACAAAGCCACCAACAACCGCCTGTCCTTCATTATTTAAAGTGAACGCCACAGCGGTGACACTCCGGAGGTCCCACTTGGCTGTTGGAGTGATGCGCCCTTCAGGACTGTGTGGAGAGTAAAATGATTTGATCCTCGCTGTGGATAGATCCGAGCGGCGTTGTTGGCGATACAGGGAGCATGAAGTTTGCGGTGTCGGTGTTGTGGTTCTCCCTAGCTCTCGGGAAGGCTACTTTGCAAGGTAAGAATCGGGAAACACGTTTTTCTTTTAACTGTTGAAGCTGCGCATATCATTTGTCCAAAACAAAGGGTAAATGGACTTAGGATGCAGAAACATTTGAACCCTGTGGATGATTCGGGACCGTGTTGCGCGATCAAAACACATCATCCCACCACGTTACAGTCTCATTTATCTACCAGACTAATTGGCCACGCGCTGTGTGATAATAATGGGGGGAAGAGATTATTTATAGAGAAGCGGACATTATTGTATATTGTATAATTTGCATGTGATTGCATTTGCACTTCTAATCGTGTGGGAGGCAGCAGGACAAAATGATGGGGTCAGGTGAGAAGAGCACGTTCATGATTTATTAAAGAATGGGAGCGCAGCGCCCCCCTGGGGATGTGTGACCGAGGATGATTAGAAGACGCTTCAGGAGAACAATACGGGACAATCAAAATTCAGCAAACATTTAAATGAATGGGGAAATAATTCCCTTACATAATAAAGCCGTGGCTCAGTTATGTCGCATAGGTTTTCTTATGAAAAGTAAAGAAAGACATTGTGCCACTGTGGTGTTGAGCTATAGAAAAGCAGATACTTGGTCCAACTGTGGTGTTCTCACTCTCTCTCTCTGTTACTGAGTGTGTGTAGGCCCGTGTGTGTGTGTGTGTGTGTGTTTGTGAGAGAGAGAGAGAGAGAGAGAGAGTGTGTGTGTGTGTGTGTGTCAATATATGTTGATATCAGCTTACTGTGAAGCATTTACACCACTCTAATCTTGAGATGGAGTGGCTCTTGGCAGCGCATGCTGTAAATCTTTCTTGCTGTATATTTATTCTGCATATGTAGTATACGTGTGTGCGTGCGTGTGTGTGTGTGTGTGTGTGTGTGTGTGTGTGAGAGAGAGTGTGGGTGCTAGTGAGAGAAAGCAAAAGAGAGAAGGAGAGAGCTGTGATGACAAGCTGATGAAAATGATTAATCCATCTTCAGTAACCAATTAGCTGTCCCAGTGTCAGTCCACAGTCAAGATCATGAGGAATCTAATTTTAAACGGACACTGAGTTTCCTGCAAAGAGACGTTGAATGATGTTGTATTTGTGGTCTATATGCTTGGATTTGAAAGGGTTTGAAAGTAGTTCCAATGAAAACTGCTCCCAACAAGTGTGTAGGCTGTTTACAGTAATACTGCACACAAGCCACATGATGGTCACTCTCTTTGGCATCCAATGTGTGAACCAACATGTGTTGGAGGGTACGCTCACACACAGTAAAGTACATGCCTCAAGGGCATTATGAAAGATGGGGTTAACCATTGTGAAAAGTCTTGGCTCCCCCAGAGGTACCTGTCTTGTTGCATTATGGGTAAATAAGACTCAGATTGTGCTCTGGATGCATCTTTTCAAAAATCAGTGACAGCTCCAGTGAGAAAAAGGCAAAACCACAACGTTAAACTGTCTTTGGTTTGCACTAGTATGTAAAGAAAACGTGGTCCCCCCACTGTTTTACCTCTCATCCTTTTACCCCTCTCAGTGGTACATCCCACTGTGGTTCCACAGTGAACAGATGGTGGCAGTGTCAGGGTGATCATACCACTGTGTCGCTCATGGGGTTTTTGAGATTGAGGAGGAGGCAGGGTGTTTGTTTGAATGCTGGGTCACCGCTGTGTCTTAGTTTCTCTTTCTTACACACACACACACACACACACACACACACACACACACACACACACACACACAGTGTATGCACATGCTATACATTATCTTTTCATGTCCTCTGCATAGCAATTAGATACAAACAAACATACACAGGCATGCACTAATGCATCATAACTTACCCACAGAGAAACACCCCTGACCCCCCAGCCATCACGCTGTGCATTTTAATCAATACTCTCCCCTTCACCTTTGCTTAATCAACCCAAACACACACACATACAGATGTTCACAGTGTCTTTCTCTATCTGAAGGGGGAAGCGGGGTCTTGTAGAAGAATCCATCCCTGGGGTGTTTGACTAGTTTGGCTCCTGTATTTTTCTTGATGGATCTTGAGACAGAGTTGCTTCCTGTAGAGACAGTAGATAGGATTCAGCTGACTGTGTGTACTGACGTCCCGTTTCAAGCCTTTTCAAACTGAGTGCTTTACAGGGGTTCTGATGCAATGGGAGGTAATCTGTCTGAGTCTGAACACGCTGTCTGCTTAAACTCCAACACACCCAACAGGAAACAGGAGGAGACTGAAGACAGGAAAGCACTCCCTTGAGATTATTCTGCACATGCACACAGGCCTGGCTTCACTGACTTCATTAATTCACCAGTCATCTATCACCTAAGAGCCCAATCTCATCTCAGCAGCAGAAACTATGAATAAAAACCAAACCAAACAAGGAATTGATCCTAAAGCAAGTAATGTTTGTGTATTCCTCTGGGTCATAGAGCTCCATTGTTGCTCAATAATCATTCAAAACACATCAATGAGCCACACTAGAGGACATGTTCCTTCATTACTATGAAAATGCTCATTGTACTGTAGCTTAATTTGAGTCAATCCCTAATATACTATCCTGCTGCTGTAAACCTTCACTAGAGCACCAAATGTGTATTTATCCCCCGCTGAAAATAGTTCCACAAATAAATCCACAATTTGCTCCTGTTTAAATAAAGTTTGCTAAAGACTACGACTACGATAGCCCATCTGTTTGAGGAAATGATTGAGATTTAGTACCACAGACAGATAGGAAAGTGAGAAAGTATTGAGAGAAGGACTAACACATTCACATAATCATAACTTCTTAAAACTGACCCTGAACCAAACAGGGTGTCAACAAAAACTATGACAGACAATTTTAATTTACGGCGCATTTTTCCAACCGAAAATGAGAGTATATACAAAGCAACCTTTGAACTATGACGAAATAATGTGAAATAAATAATAAACAATGTGAAAGATGGACAAGTAAACACCTGTTTTAATGCAAAGCCTTATTCAATGACCTGCCGCGGAATCACACACTGTAGCTCCTGACTGTGAACACAGGATCCTCCGACACCTACAAGATCTCCAACCTGTTGCACTGCCATGATAAGAAGCATCTTGCATTTATTATGTCTGTCAGTAAGTTATTTGACATTAACACTTCTTGTAAGAAACTGATTTATAGACTAAATTGAGCTACAATGCATCCACTGAGAATTAGACAAGAAGCTGCAACAAAACACCTGGAACAAACTACGAAAACATGCAGGCAGCATCAAGTCCTGCAAATTTGGATGTAACGTTATCAATACTATCGGTTGCTATCTTTCTTTTCCACCTGTAACCATGGTAACACAACAATGATGGTGACAGCTATAGACTAAAATTGCTGTAGACATAAAAATACATACACATTTTAAATCAACAAAAATGCCACTACAATTTCACTGATCAAAAAAACAAAACAAAAAAATGTTGTAGACTAAAATTAAGGTGAGTAAATGAGTAAAATTTGACTAGAACTACATTATACTATACATTTAAATTAAAATCAAATGCCAAAATGAACTCAGTTTCATGGTAACGTTAGGTAGGTAACATAGGGCCACCACTTTTAGTATAAAACAAACTTGTGCTTTTCTTAAAATGTCCTTCATGCCTGTTGACTTAAGTATAAACCTTTTCATTCTAATAACACTTTCACGTGGAGACTTAAACAAGAAATACAAAAATACACACTGAAAGATAATGATACAGCTATTGTATCATTTCTTTTACCATCTCTAAGGTCTTCTTCACGATAATGAAGGTTCACATTCAGGGGAAGATAGATTAAGTTTCCATCAGCCTTAAAACTAAATTGTATCTCTCTCTAAACTACACAAAATGTGATGTATCAAGTAATGTGTGTAGTGTGCTGGATGATGGGCACTGGCTTGCACAGTACAGAACCTTGTGTTGAGAAACAAGTTGAAATGGGAATTTGCTTCCTCCCTGCTATCTGTTTTGTTGTCTGTTCTCATTCCCCTTGCCTCAGTTAACTTCTCGTTCTGTACCAACCTCTACCCTGCCCCGTCGTTCCGCCTCTCTCAGTCACTGCAGGGAATTGCTCTGGGTCACTCTGCCTCACTCCTTCCCTTATCAGCTCTCTCCATTCCGCAGCTCCATCCCCCTTGTTTGAGAGGCTGTTGATTCAAACTTCTCTTTTCTGTCTATCAGCCTGTGCGTCTGTTGCAGCACTACCATTGGCAGTGCCAGATATCCGCCTCTTGTGCAGTCGAATGTTCAGAGCTCTGAGCTGAAAGAGCCACAGAGGTATTGGGGGAAGGCTCTGCTATGCAGCTCAAGTACACATAATGCTCTGAGCGTCCAACAAATGCTGCTGTCATCTGCATCCTTTAGAGTGAGTAACAGGGAAGAGGTTCAGTATCTTGCTCAAGGACATTGCGACGGGACATGTAGCGCCCGACGAGCACACTGGCTGTCAGTACAATCAAGTTTGCAAACTTTAAGCCACTGAAGAGTCTCTGAACAGTCTGACTGCTAGACGTATCCATTGACTGATTGTGTGTTTACAACAGGGGAGTGACATTGAACCAAACTGAATTACACATCGTGCATTTTTTGTTCTATAACCGCAAAACATTGCAGTGTATTTTCTGTAATTGTTTACCTAAGAGACCTGATATCTCCCAGCTGTCTGCACTAACACGGTGGCTGGTGTGTGCAAGTGAAAGCACTGTTCCTTCATCTCCAGCTCTGCACTCTTTAACAGACTATTATGTCTTGTGCTCGGCTGCACAAAGCGCTCTGAGCTCAACTTGTCTCCCCTGGCAATTGTTCTGTCTGAGGTGATTATGTCAGTATGATCATTTTGTCAGCCTTAGGAGCTTAGACGCATTCTCTCGGCCATGACCAGCTGTCAGTCCAGGGATGACAGTGTGTGTGTGTGTCTGTGTCTGATGCGTAGGCCCTGATTTTATCTTTTCATTTGCTTTAGAGGCTCTGGAGAAGTGGTTCACTTTGTTCATGCATGACTGAGTTTTTGTATGTTCTTAAACATGTAAGACTTGGAAGAGGGAGACGTGCACATCTGTCTGTGCACATGGATATTATATGTATGCAAGGTAACTAGCCATATAATTAGGGCTGCAACTAGAAATTTTCTCTTATTTTTATTTAATTAATCAAATAAATTACATTATCTGAAAATAGAGAAAAATTGCCATTACAGTTGCCTATAGTCCAAGGTAGCATCCTCCAATTGCTTGTTTTGTCCATATTTAGCATAGCATAGCTCGGTCCACCACTTGGTCCGGACGGAAAAATGTCAACAGCAATTTGATGGATTGTCAACATTGTGTACAGATATTTATGGAACCCAAATGATGATTCTTAACAACTTTGGTAATCGTCTGACTTTTCATTTTGCACCACTATGAAGTTTACAATTGTGATTTTAAGTCAAATATCTCAACAGCAATTGGGGAGCCCACACACACGACACTGACATCTGAAGTCAAAAGCAGAGATTTCAGTTCTCTGGCAGTGTCTACACAGGATGCACTCAGGTGCAATATTGAGTGTAACACAATGTTTACACAGTCCACGTAGCAAAGCAGCATGTTAGCAGAGCAGCAACCAGCAGATTCAGTCCTTCATGTATACAGGATGCACAGTACTGAGTGTAGCTCACACAACAAATCCATCACACCGTAGTCAAAGGAAGGTAAAAGACTTTAGGTGTAAAAATACGCTTTGAGTTACATTTTTGCCAAAGCAGATCAACTAATCTACTAATTTCAGCACTACTTAAAATCATATTCATACTTATATTTTCATATATTTCTCACAAACCTACTTCCTCTCGCTTTTGTCTTCATCACTGCTTTCTTCTCTGGCTCCTTTCAGTTCAGGAAGACTTTGTGTCGCTGGCCGAGATGGAAGATCTCCTGTTGAGGAACCTTTTCAGGGGTTACCAGAAGTGGGTGCGGCCTGTCCAGCATGCCAATGACACCATCACTGTACGCTTTGGACTCAAGATCTCACAGCTGGTTGACGTGGTGAGGAAACAACACCTGGATACGCAAACACACAAGAGACATAAGCGCATAGAATTTTCAAGTTATTTCTAGTTCTGTTTATAGAGAATGGGCCTTCTGGGCTGCGTCTAGAAGCACATGTAAAGCAAGGATCATACATGCTCCATCCCAATTGTTATTGTGTTGAATGAGAAAGGAAATGTACTAGACCAATTTCCAAAGTGGATGTATTTTAATGCCTGCATCTTATTTTATATAGTTATATTGATAGAGGAAGAAAGGAGGAAGGAAAAATCTATCAAATCAAGCCTTTTAAAAGTCAATCAGAAACTAGATGTTGCTAAAAACCCACAATTCACAAAAGATAAAATAAAATGAAATACTGAGGACATGACCTAAATGTCTCAATGGTAGCGCTGGCTCTGTCCTTGCCATACATTATGTGTTATTAATATTAGATAGATGGGTCTCTACTCCCATCCTGAGCACCTTTGAGCAAAAAGGAAGCAGACATGGAGGCTCTAATGCTTCCAGGAGACCAACCCAGCACACAGTTTTAAGCTGTCTACCTGTTAAAGAAGCTGTCTTCAGAAATTAAAATAGTCTTATGTAACATGGTTAATAAAATCCTGTTTTAGTCTTCTGAGGGTGGGGGGTATATTTGAGGAAAGGAAGGAAAGGAGGAAGGAGGGGAGGAAGTGGAACTCACTATCAAGTGTAAAGATAAATGAGGAGGAAGGCAAGGAGCTGGGGGATTTGACAGTGCAAAGACAGGAAGAGAAAGTGAAAAGAAGATAGAGGAAGAAAGGTTAAAAGAGAGGTCCAAAGTGATCTTTCATAGCAGCAGAGGAAGTAATGAGGCCATCAGGCTGAGAGGAACCAGATCACATTTATTATTTACAAAAGCACACACACACACACACACACACACACACACACACACACACACACACACACACACACGGCCACATTTTGACTACATCAGCATTTGATGCCCGTACTTCTGCCATGCAGAAAAACATTTATAAGAGTGCCATCTTGTGGTATTCTAAATAAACTCCTGTGATTTAAACCCCTCCCCATCTCAGATCAATGTTTGTTCAGAAAGGAAGGGTAAGCAATAAGGTCCATGCCTCGCGAGAGTAGACAAACCATGAAATATATTGCATAGATTTCTCTCTCTTCTCTAGTTTTTTCATTTTATGTTGCTGCAAGACTTTTCCTGCACAGAAACTCAACAGCTTCCACTGAAAACCTTTCTGACTTTTACAAATTCATTACTGTCATTTTCCTCCATCACCCTCCCTTCATGCCTCTCTCTCTTGTTTTTGTACATAAATATACAGTATATATAAGTATAACTTTGTATTTTGCCGTAAATAAGGCAGCAGTACCAATACAAGTATTTCCAGTGATATTGGTCACTGAATGGTAACTTGTGTTTCTCTCGCTCATGGTGTAGATGTACTCCTCAAGCAAGGTACTTAACCCCCGAGCTGTTCCAACGTGCTTTCTTAGCGGCAAGCAAGAGAAGCAATTAAAACAAAATCTAACTAGGTTTAAGTACTTTCTTTCATCCCACTCAACTGGTTTGCACCTCACCTGCTCATTAGCCTCTCTTAACATTCACACGGAGCACCACTAAGATGCGATGATCCTGTTTGTGGATTTTAGCTCTGCCTTCAACACCATCATCCCGGCTCTGCTGCAGAACAAGCTCTCTCAGCTGAACGTGCTTGACTCCACCTGCAGGTGGATCACAGACTTCCTGTCGAACAAGAAGCAGCATGTGAAGCTGGGAGTGCATGTCTCTGACTCTCGGACTATCAGCATCGGTTCCCCTCAAGGCTGCGTTCTTTCCCCCCTTCTCTTCTCCCTGTACACCAACAGCTGCACCT
>JAVQJD010036903.1:0-10359 GCA_036023655.1 Nannoperca australis
ATTGGACATAAAACACTTCCGTCCAATCCTGAGCCTTTGTAGTCAGTGAACGACTTGAAGACTCCTCTCTTAGAAGCAGTTCACCGCTCTCCGTTCACTGTACACGTGAAAGCTACACGGGCTCAAGATTGGACAGAAATTAGTAGTACGAGCAGTTCTACGTTCATTGTTTACATGACAGCTGGCTGGGTGTACAGACAGAAACGTAAATGAGTAGCATGGACTGCTACTAGGTTTAGCATAGGAAACAAGCAGGTTGTAGTTCACCATGGATATGTAGTTATATGGGGCGTGTGGTTAGAGCTCTGGTGCAACGGGGAGAGAGTGAGAAACCTAAGTATTTTTGTATTTAGGCTGAAAATTTAAATGTTTAATATTAATAATTAATAAATGAACGAATAACTAAAAAAAAGAGTAGTTATTTTTACTGAACGGGAGTTACTGAACTAAGTCACTAAAATTAACTATTTATCCCATCACTACTACGCACGCGCTCCCGCGGACGGTAATCAGTTTTTGGCAGACAGTCACTTTTTGGCACGACACCTGTCCGCGAATGCAATTCTCGAGAGGCAGGCACAACTCGGCATAACCCCGGAAGTAACCGCATTTTCACACATGCGCAGAACAAATCGGGTTTCCGTTACGGATCGGTGTGTTATCTTTCTTTCCCATTTCCATTTCCCATCATTCATTGCGAGACAGGAAGCGTTCTCTGCTTTTGGCGCGGTCTTAATAGCGGTGTCGGCCATCTTGGAATCACACCACTGTTTCAGACAAATCTCTGAGACATTGAGCGTTCTACTTATTGATTAACATCCTTTCGTCTGAAGATAAACAGGTTTGCGTCCACGTTTAGCGCAGACAACAAATACGATTGTTTTCTCTTGCTCACTGAGTGGTGAAGCAAAACCAGGATTGTTGAAAGAACCGTTATGGCGACTGCTACCCCAAGCCGTGAAGCTGGCCGGCCGGCGACCTCTACGCCGCTCTCCCCGACCCGGATCTCTCGCTTACAAGAGAAACAAGATTTGCAGCACCTGAACGATAGGCTGGCCGTGTATATCGACCGTGTCCGGGCATTGGAATTGGAGAACGACCGGCTGATGGTCAAAGTGTCTGAGAAAGAAGAGGTCACTACTAGAGAGGTGAGTCCAACAAAAATAGTCAAACACCAGGTTTAACAGTTTGCATTCATCCACATATAGTCTTATAGCATCAGATCACTTGGCTTAAGTCTTAAGTAACGTTACAGTGAGTCATGCTAAACAACACGTCCACATGTAGTAGAGAAGGAACCAATCAAAATGATTATAGAGCAATACTATAAATTGCTAAACATTTACGTTAGTTACCGTTAATTGTGGGTGACATCTGGCCATAAAAACGTGTAAATCATTTCCTCGAATATTGTTTTCACGTGTTTATCAGTGCATTAGTTTATATCAACACGTGCCCGTGCATTGACATAACAACTTTGTTAACGTTAATAATACCTGTGCTACTGCATTTCCTAATCTGTATTCAAACGTAACGGGACCGGGAGGATTGAGCACGTGGTTCCGCGCGCCAATCCACAGTATAAATATATCGTATGAGATTTCATTGTGTACTTCACTTGACGGTAAAAGTGCATAACCGCCATGAACTTGAAGCGTGACACCGTGTTTCAGTGACGTTGAGTTAAAGGCTCATGTCATTGAGTTTATTGCTATTTACTACCGGCCTTAGTCCTGTTCTGGTAGTAAGGCGAACGAATAACCGGAAAACCTGTTTTGGAAAAAACGTCATGTGTTTGTTGTCATTTTGCACAGTTTCTCTATTGCATTTGCGTGCAGACGAGTCTGCGATTGCAGTAGTGTCCCCAGAAAAGCTCGCAAGAGATATTAGTACTGGCAGCAAAATCAAAAAGACTCATGCCCCAAATCCCGCACAAACTTTAACTGGATTCAAAACTTAAACTCAACAAAAACAGCACAAAGTACAAATCAAAATACCCCTGAGCTGTAAGTTATCTTTAAATTGATATCACTGAATCTGTAGCTGTGTAAGTGAAGAAAGACAGGCAGTAAAACAGTTTGAGCCCTAACAATTTCCAAAAAAGCTCTTACTTTCCTCCATAATAGCATATTTGGGTCATCATTACTGGTGAAGAACCAGGTCCCTGTTTTTTCTCAGCTTACATTAAAGTTCTCAACCCAACCACTTCAGGCGGAAGTACTCAGGCAGGAATAAAAGATTAAATCATGTTGTAGAAATGGAGGTATAGTTTTAATATAAGGTAATAGAGCTTTGCTTACGAACACAGTGGCTAACAGGCTTGTAGTTGGAGCAGAATAGGCAAAATACCAGTAAGTGAAATGAACGACAGCAGAGAAAGCGCAGCGCCCATGACCAGCTTGAAGCAGGATGAGGCCATCGTCAAGAGGTTTGAAACAAGATCACCCATTGGATCACTTACAGAAGAAATTACAGTACCTCAGATATGTGAAATGTTCCGCTGTTTGGCACGTGTTTGTCATGTTCTGACAATAAAGAAGAGTTTAAAACTACAATTAACCACCTGCTTTCAACTTTCACATGGGAGCAAAAATCAGCCTTAGATCAAAATAAATTATTTGACATTTTTCGTGATAATTTTAGACACCGACCGATATGAAAAAATCTTGTGATAACATTTTTGGCCATATCGCCCAGCCCTATCTGTAAGGTCATTTGAAAGCCTAGAAATTGTAGTGACATTGGAGATAGGTCAAAAAATTGTATGGCCACAGTCATCTAAGCAGTAGAACATCCAGTGTTTCTACATTTAGGGTTAACATCCAGGAACTCAACTCTTTTTTTTTCAGCTAGGTAGCTGTGTTTATTGGTGTCAGTATGACAGCAATCACAGTGGTGGAGCAGATCACTGAATCATCTGATGACTCAGCTGCACAACTTGGTACTTACCTTGCTGTAATCCTCAGGGGTGTAAATGGTTCATTTGAAGTAGCATGCAACACATGGTAAAACTACAGCCAAGGATATTTTAGCAGTTATGCAGCACAATTAAAAACAGTGCTAGTCTGTCATGAGATAAAGTGGTTGGAATAACCACGGATGGTGCCCTGTCAATAACAAGGAGCAAAAATGGACCTGTGGCACTTGTTTAGAGAAAGAAAATGTGGACCCCACTATCACTCTGCTGCAGCAAAAGTTGCTAAGTAGTGTGACGTGGAGAAGTTGCCATGCCATTCTGAGGATGTCCACTTCCAGCTCCCTGACAAATGTGTCAAATGTGGCTCATCCGCACTGCTGTGTAAGAGAGCAAAATGTGTTTAAATGACTGTATTTAGTTCATTTATTGTGGAGAATTATACTGGAAATTCAATCAAATTACTGCAGGTCACCATCACTATTGCCCTTTTCCTTACTCACTTAGATTAGTGTGGAACTGCCTGGCTCCCAGCTGTACTGCAGTGTAACAGAACAGGGTTAGACTAGATTCACTGAGCGATCAACAGAGCTGCACATCTCATTACAGGTCACTCTCTGAAAGACCATATAAGACTGACAAACTTGTGGATATCGTCAGTATTGACTGCATAGTGGACAGAAGTAACTACTCAAAGTGGGCTTCACTACTGTCCATTAATCGTCGCTCGGCGGCAAAGGCCTATTCCTGCAGCCAAAAATGCTGCTTTGAAGAGCATCCTGCAATTTCATGGAGCCACTATCAGCTGGACAGCTCTAGAAGGGAGCAAACTAGTCTACAGGCACACAAATGTAAACTGAAATCCAGACACCATAGCACTTGATTAGCAAATCGTACTAACTGTTTTATAGATTTTTGATTGTCTTTTTGTTATATTGTTTGTTTTAATGTATATACCAAGGACTCCCTGGAATAATGAATTTGTGTGTCCTTCTCTATAGGTGACAGGCCTGAAGGCTCTGTATGAGGCAGAGTTAGCTGATGCTCGACGGGTTTTGGATGAAACTGCTAAAGAGAGAGCCAGGCTCCAGATAGACCTGGGCAAGGCTCAGGCTGAGCTAGAAGAAGCCACACGCAGGTAATAGGATACTGTAAATTTAAACATCATTGTTTAAGGTCACGTTAATGGGAGCACCAGGTAAGCCTTTGGAATCAGGGTCACTTGGGCCAGTGTTATACTCCATAGCAGACACGTTTGTGTGCGGTCGTGGACACTGCGTACGTGGAGCTTTTAAAATTATACTTGTTTTTAGAGCCCGCTTTGGAAGGGCAGGTCAATGACCAGTTGAAGGAAATAACTCTTTTCTTCATCCTCTGTCCTTGTGTTGCAGTGCCAAAAGAAAGGATAGTGACCTTGCCGCAGCAGTGTCCAGGGCCAGTGGTTTGGAAGGCCAGTTGAACAAGAGTGAAGCAGCTCTTTCTACAGCTCTAAGCCAGAATGCTGCTCTAACTTCTGAGCTGGCTGATGTCAAGAGCCTGCTGGTTAAGGTGTGTACTGCAAGGTATTCTGTTTAGAAAAAAAGAGAGAAGAAAGAAACTAGAAACGGTATTCTTCAGGTGGCCACATCGGGAAGATTTAGGTATGTAGGTCCAAATTGACATCCAATATAAAGGTGTACCTCTTAAAACACCCCGAAAGAGAAAGGTATTTTAGAATCAAAGAATGAATCCTTGTTCCTCCCTCTGCATACCTTCTCACCCACTGAGAGGACTGTAAGCAAGACTGACATTCAGCTTTTCCACTGCAACTTGCTCATGATAGGCCAATCAGGTAACCTTATGTTGTTTTTGAGTGTTCATGTGCTAATATTTCTTATGCCAATACGTGGTGTATAGGCAGAGGACAGCCATGCTGTTGCTAAGCGCCAGCTGGAGGCAGAGACACTGATGCGTGTAGACTTGGAGAACCGCTGTCAATCGCTGAGTGAAGAGTTGGACTTCAGGAAGAGCATGTTTGAAGAGGTAAGGGCTGTGTGTTGTATGTGAAGGGCATTGACATGTGCAAAGGACTGCCACGACAACATATGGCTGTCAATCGCTGAGTGAAGAGTTGGAGTTCAGGAAGAGCATGTTTGAAGAGGTAAGGGCTGTTTGTGGTATGTAAAGTGCATTGACATGTGCAAAGGACAGCCACGAGTTCCTTTTACCATCATCAAGTAAAGTAGCAGTCATTTTTCTAATGACTCATGTAGAAAATAAAGTTACCAGAGGCCAAAGGAAACTTTGTTTTTTGTCTGACTTTACAAATGGCATTGACAACAACAAATTGGTTATTTATTTAGATCTTTTTCATTGGATAAAATAGCTATCCACAACCATATGTGTAGTGTTGGTGAGCATGCCCGGCCCCAAATCTACCAACAAAATGACACATAACATGATTTGTCCATGCTGCCCACCCCTAATGTGATGGCAGGGTTTGAACAAAGTCTTGAAAGTTTGGAAAATGCTCCATTTTATGTTATGTTTTTAAGGATAGGAATATGCTTGAATTCAAATATACTCCTGAAACTAGAGGTGTTTCATCATCTACAGTCACTCATGTAAACCAAAAGTCTTATAATTGAAATGAAACCATCTCATCATCATATGTGTTTGTTGTCTCCTGGTATTTATACTTACAATGTACATACGGTGATAAAGACTGGAAATATTTGCTTTAGGTATCTTTTACTCTGAAACAGCTGTACGAATATCTAACTTCAATAAGAATTTTACACTTTTGTGAATTATCTAACAAACGATTCATTAAATTCCATACCAAAATTAAAACACTGGTCAAAAATTTAAAACATTAAATACTGCTGTTTATTATTAATTGATTGAATATGTTTTAATGTATTTTAAATTATTAATTGAGTCACATCTGCATCCACAGCAGAAAGATAGAAAGACCAAACCTAACCTGTGAAATATCTGTGGCATTAGGAATTTCTCCCAGTTGCACTCCCATCATTTCTCTGTTCAGGAGGTGCGTGAATCTCGGCGTCGACAGGAGCAGAGAATAGTAGAGGTGGACTCAGGAGTCAGACAGGACTATGAGTTCAAACTGGCACAAGCTTTACAGGTATGTTGGGGTGTGCTCATTTACAGCAGCTGTCATTTTTTCTGTTGTCATTTCTTTGGCATGTATAGTTAGCTGAATTTACCACGTGAGCGATTAAGGCTTAGCATTAATCAGGTTTGTGTGATCCTACCAGGACCTAAGGAGGCAACATGATGAGCAAGTGTCTCTTTATAAGGAAGAACTAGAGCACACCTTCTTGGCCAAGGTGAGAGACAAATCATCTTTCTTATGTCTTTCAACACTGGCTCTCACAGTCTGTTCATTTAAGTCAATTCATTTTTGACTGTGATGCAGCTGTGTCGAAATTTAGGTCTGTTTGCAGTATTAAAGGCTAGAAATGGACCAGTGTGTTCCAGTCCCATTTCTTTCCCTTGGAAGCTTGCTGTCCTGGGGCTCAGAGGCACCTGATTCAGCAGCATACTGTTGGAAGATGCATGAATAACCCTTTCTCACACATGGTTTGTCTCCCTCCAGTTGGATAATGCCAAGGTGTCCTCAGAGATCAATGACAAGGCAATAAGCACAGCCAGGGAGGATCTGCAGGAGTCCCGTATGAGAATAGAGAGCCTTGGATATCAGCTGAATGCCCTGCAAAAACAGGTACTGCTTAATGACAGTCTGTACATGCAAATCTAGACCTCTTCTGCAACTTTCTCAGTTTCAGGTACCTTTTCCGTTCAACTTTATGAATTGTATTGCTAATCAGCTTTACTAAATGACGGTTATGCCGGTCTGGTGTGTGTTTGGGTTTGTATTTGTAGGTGGCTGCCTCAGAGGATCGTATTAGAGAGCTGGAGGAAATTCTGTCGGCAGAGCGAGACAAGCAGCGTCGTGCCATCGATGGAAAAGAACAAGAGATGAGCGAACTGAGAGACCGGATGAATGCTCAGCTCAGTGAATACCAGGAGCTGTTGGATGTGAAGCTCGCCCTGGATATGGAGATCAATGCATACAGGAAACTGCTGGAGGGAGAGGAGCACAGGTACAACACACACAGGACTAGAATACATACTATACCAACTAGGTGAAACATCTAAATGTTGTAAATGAAAGTGATTTCCCAGAATTTAAGTTTGATTGTGCCAGAGAGGTGTTTCCCCAAGGTTTCAGTCATTGCTGCTGTTAATGTTTTGAAAGGAGAAACAAGGATGTTCATACTGTCTGTTTGGAAAGAAGTAAATTGAAGCTAGTTGTTTACAAAATAATGGAAACAGTGTGGGGCTTCTATGTGACCCTGTGTTTTTGTAATTTAGGCTAGAGTAGCCAGTATAAATGTGTCTTTATAGTAGAAGGTGTAGAGGAAATGCATATACGAGGAAGGGGTGGGTTGAGTTAGAATCAGTAAAACAGATAATTTGTTTCTGTCATTTTAATAGTGGTTATTCTCAGTTTCTCATTTGAATGGCAGGAATTGACCATCCTTTCTGTTAACCTTCAACAGCTCAGATTCCACTGTGTCAGGGAGTGGTGGATAGCTATTATCTCACTGGTGACTGGTGTGCTTCTTTCAGACTAAAGCTGTCCCCCAGCCCAACTTCTCGAGTCACAGTTTCCAGGATAACAGGATCTTCCTCCTCGCGTTCCTCCAAGAGGAAGAGAGTGGAGGTGGAGCCTAAGGATGTGTCAGAGGTGGCAAGAGGAGAAGGGCAGCTGCTGGTGTCGGAGGACGCCACAGCTAGCGGAGCAGTTACCATATCACCCACTGACATGGATGGAAACGCAGTCACGCTGACCAATGAGACTGATCAGGTGTGTAAGAGTGGACCAAGACTAGAAATGCAGAAGTGTTGCATTTCTGGTCTATTTTACATAGATTGCCAGCAGTTGGTGATCAATAGTGTCACATAGTCACAACAAAATAAATGGCTTAGGTAGAATGAAAATCTCCACACAGAGCAGCCTCCTGAGGTCTGCAATAAATTCAGCAAAAAATAGGTGGGCAAGTTTAGATCAATAGGTTTAATATTTACTGTATGTTACGCTTTCTTGTGTTTTGCAGGACCAGCCTTTGGGCAGCTGGAGGTTGAAGAGACAAGTTGACAACGTGGACGAGGTCATCTACAAGTTCTCCCCAAAGTTTGTCCTCAAGGCTGAACAGTCAGTCACGGTGAGGAATATAAAGGAAAAGGGGTTGTGTGCGCATGTGCGTCTTCCAGGGGCCTTGTGGTTTTTCACCAAAATTAAAATTTTATAAATTTTACTTGTAGAAGTTAACGGTTCAAGTTTTCTGCTGCCACAAATCCACAATGCAGCTGATTGGAACCTATTGAAAAAGAACATTTGAGACCGCAATGTCTTTCCAACCACAACGTCACTCAGGATAGTCCACAGAGCTCGATGTGGACAGTTTTAGCCGGACCTAGTTTCTTCCAAGAAAAAATACATAGAAGCAAATTCACTCTTTTATTTGTGTTATTTAAATGTAAAATGTGTAGTATGAAAGTCAGTGTGAAGAAGCAAAAGTACTGACAATAATGTATTTTGAGTATAATTTCACAGGTTTTTTAAGTTCTGTAACATTCTTCGGTATGAACAGTTTCTTTGACTACATGATGTATTTACCTGCACTTTGTGTATACAGGTGTGGTCTGCTGATGCTGGCGTGGCCCACAGTCCACCATCTGACTTGTTGTGGAAGAGTCAGGCTTCCTGGGGCACAGGAAATGACATAGTTACCATTTTGATCAACGCTGATGGCGAGGTAAAGACATACATGCATAACTAATTATACCTGTTTCAGGAATGTGATTTTCCAGATTCGAGCCCATCTTTTGACTTGTATTTAAAGCTGCATGTTGCACATATCAATCTTGAAGTTAGGTTTTTATAAACCATAAAAAGAGATCAAGATCATTCTAAGTTGTTGTTGAGTAAAACTGTAATTAACTGCATTAATTAAATGCCCAAAAAAAATCTCTGGCCATGGGTCACACTTTACCAGCCATATGCTATAGTGCAGAGGGGTATTTTCCGGCTTTTTGTCTTATGCCAATCACATGCCTGCTGTTTTCTCTGCATTCCCTGATTTAGTGCACAACACCACATCTTATGTTTAAAATACCACAATCATGTCTTGGAGCAGGTTTTCATGTATGGAGATGATACAGTTGTATCTGGTAGAACAGCTCTGTCAGTTTCCACACAGCTGTCATATAATTTACAGTCTATAGCAGAAAGTTTTGAAAACGCATGTCTTTCACTCAATGTCAAGAAAACTGTCCGTTTGCCTTTCTTACAGGGCTCTGTCCTACATAGCAGCTAATGCGTAAAATAGAAACATTCATGGGCAACGTATTGAACATGTCTCCAATGTCCAATATCTTGTAATACCTTGTGGCTCAGTAACGTGGAGAATCCAGCGGGAACTGTAGGGTACCCTTACGTAAATCCTCATTTGAACAAACAGGTAGTCATGTAGTCATGAATGATCTGGTACTTCTGGTTTCATGGTGCAGTTTTAGTATTAATTTGGCTTATACTGTTTTGTCTGTATTTATCTTGTTAAAAAAATACAGACAGAACTCTATTACATCACAATGGTGTTTCTGCTTTGAGTCATGTGGGCTTACTGACTGTCCTGCAGGAGATGGCCAGAAGGAGTGTAACCAAGACTCAGGTGGAGGTAGAGAACGGGGAGGAAGAGGAGGAAGTGGCACAAACGGTGAGTGTACTTGTTTTTCTTCCCATTTTCCCCCCAAGTCTCCTTACTTTGTTCATCTTTTACTTACAATAGTTTTTTTCATGTTCTTTTGATTACATATTTGGTTTCAGTTCTTATTTGTATTGATTTCCTTCACAACAAAGTTTATTGTTTGAAAGGAACTTGAGCTTTAGCTTTAGTAATTCTGTTTATTGTTCTGCCTCAGTTGCCAGTTTAGGAGGTACACCTAACTAAAACGAATGCAATCTATTACATTCCTGCATAAATCCGACCTTCATGAAGGTTGTAATGTTCACATTTTATTGAAACTATTTTGGGGATAGTTGATTGGACTGTATAGCCACTTTGGAGGCTGCAGTTTTTGGTGCTATTGAATTGTCTTGCACATTTCATTATTTTGCCCACCCCATTTATATCAACGAGGCTAGGAAAAATTACTTCTATCTAAAGATTCAATGCCATTTGCTCAGGTACAACTGGAATTCATATGCAGATCTGTGTCAATTAATAAAATATAATGAGAGATACACATTGCAAGAATATACATACACTACCGTTCAAAAGTTTGGGGTCACATTGAAATGTCCTTATTTTTGAAGGAAAAGCACTGTACTTTTCAATGAAGATGACTTTAAACTAGTCTTAACTTTAAAGAAA
>JAVQJD010036906.1:0-18450 GCA_036023655.1 Nannoperca australis
ACACACACACACACACACACACACACACACACACACACACTAACTGACAAACATGAAACGAGCCATGTACAATGAAAGATCACACAGATTTGTCAACAACAACAAAAAAACAAAACACAAGCAAAAGAGCCAAGCAGAAATAAATCAAATAAATAAATTATGCACTGGACTTATAAGTAGGGAGATGATGCTGTATGCACACGCACGCACGCACGCACACACACACACACGCACAAGCAGGGGAAAACCATATAAACATTAAATCTATAAGCCAGACATGCACTGTTACTGTAGTTTCCAAGGAATAGTTCATGTACAGTCGGACGACAGACCTGCAAGAATAAAGATTATCGTTGTAAAAAAGAGAGATAAATTAAAAAGTAGAGATATAACAGAACAACGTAGACTGAAGCACGCAACTGAAAGAGACAAACAACAAAACAACCAAAAGAGGACGACGCACTCGCAGAAAGAAAACACTCAACAGCTGTTTCAGGGACAACCAACAAATCTCCACAGACCCCCTGAACACCTGCACACTCAGCGGTCACCTGGACAGCGAAGCACCTGCACTCCGCCCACTTCTGTCTCCTCCTTCTTCTCGTCCTGTCCGTCTCTCAGTTTCTCCTCCCGCCCCGACGTGCTCCTGATTATTTGTCCTTTTACGCTTGAATGTCCCGAAGAGAAAAACAAAGAAGAAAAGCCCCGAATCCCTTCGTTCCTTCTGTTCCTCCTGAATGTTCATAGAGTAGCTGTGTTGAAAAAGAAGAAAGAGAATAAAAAAAACTGAACGCTTGTTATTGAAAATAATGTGAAAATATGTGAAATAAAAAGATGTATTTACAATTTCAATCACAGTAAAAAGGTTACTGGTCTTTTTTGTGTCAGTTCATGTAATTTCTTGTGATTTTTATCGTTTTATATTATATATTGTCGCATTTATGGATTAATTAAATTAAAGAGTCCTCCGCTGCAGCCTCGTTTCCACCTGAAGCGCCCACAGATTTTAGTCCCAGGATCTACTTTTTCAAGGCACTGAAAGACGCCTTCAGTCCGTTCCCTACGAAAGGCCCAAAGGACCAAAACGTCTACTTCGACGTTCGTCTTAAGACGTTAAAAATGACATTTGGACCTTCAGGCTTCCATACTATTGGTAGGTATCAACATCCCCTCCTTGTTGGACTGTACTAAACCAGCGCTGTGGTCATGTGTCTCTTACTAGTGGAAAGTTTGGGCTACGCACCTGTCACCTGTCTTATACACAACTGTGATTTCCTGTTGAAGATGCCTCATTTGACTCTATTGTTGTCAAAGAAGCACCAGTTTATCATCTGCAGGGATTGTACGGAGGGTTTCCCCTCAGAAACTGATGAAGTTTCGGTTCCACCACGTTTCCTAAAGAAAAAGCACGACCTTACAACAGCGATGGCGGCACGTGTGATTTGTGCGGCGCTGCAACAGCTGATCAGAAAAGCTCCATCTCCATCGTGTCGAAGCTCAGTTTACAAAACACACACCGGTTTGTTGCTGCGAGTGCACAACCAATCAGAAATGAGCTCTGCAAAAAGCTCCTGTACTTTTGGAAAGTAGCTACTAGTGCACGAGCAGGGACTTCTGTCAGGGGGTAAAATAATGTCCCAGGACCCCGGCCCCTGCGGTGACACCAGGGGACACGAGAACCGCTCTTATAAACAGCCAACAAACATCAAATGAAACCTCTTTGCACAGTTTATGTATTTATTCATTCAAGTTTTACATGGATCACTATAGGAAGCTTAAGTGCCTATTGGTGACAACTTCACAATAAAAGTCCCTGACACCTCAAAGCTGAGAAGATAGATTTTATATTATATATTGTTTTAAAGTACTTTCTGTCCAGAGCTTTTATTGTAAAGGGCCCTGAAGGAACATTTAGTGCATTTGAGTGAGAGAGAGACGTTATAACAACCCGGGCTGACTGGTCCTCTGAACATCAGCACGCTTTCATTTCTTCACATTTCTTCCCTGTCTCCTCTAAACTGTCTTGTCTGTCACCACTTCCACCTCTAAAACAGCTAAACTGTGGACACACAAGCGTAGAAACAGACCTAATAAAGTTACAGTAATAAACGTCCTGCGGCTCGACGCGCGTCTGTCCGTGGATCAGTCAGCACAGTTTGCAGACACATGGTGACAATCTAAAAAATAAAAACGGTGTCCGGGTGTCCGTTAAGCTTGCTGTGCGTTGATGATGTCGACAAACTCTGGTTTCAGAGAGGCTCCGCCCACCAGGAAGCCGTCCACGTCGCCCTGAGACGCCAGCTCTCTGCAGTTAGATCCTGTTACTGAACCTGGGGGATAGAAAGAAAGAAAGAAAGTGATTATGTGGGACTTTTTGAAGTATATTATGGTATATTCTTCTGTGGCTTGTTTGTTCTGAGCAGGAGACGCTGGTGTGGAGGATTTACATCACTGAAATCTCTAACAGTGAGCTGTGAGTACAGAAACATCTTCATGCATCCTTGTGGGTTGATAAACCAGCAGCCAATTACTTCTTTATCGCCCTGAGTTGTGCTTGTCAGGCAACAGACTACAGACGATGTGATTGGTGGAGCTGATCAGGGCTGAACAGCCTGAGAGAAGGTCCTGCAGACAATATTCAGCTAAAATAAACACAGTGACCTCCTGTGTGCTTTTCTGGAGGAACATAAAACACATTTTATCTCCATTTGATTTACAGTTAACACTTTATAATTATAATATTCTCCTTAAAAAAGGAGTATAAGGCAGTAATTTGCTTGACTGATACACAGAACTTTTACGTCTTCCTTCGTGTGTAAAACCAAATCTCGACCCTGAAAAAGGCCATCACTGACCTCCGTAGATGATGCGCACAGAGTCGGCCACGTTGTCCGAGACGTTGGCTCTGAGCCACGCCCTCAACTTCTCATGGACCTCCTGAGCCTACACACACACACACACACACACACACACACACACACACACACACACACACACACACAGTTAAAGTTTTTTTAGCCCGCGTGCAGCCCGCAGGTGAACGTCCTGCTGCAGGTGAACGTCGCGCTGCAGGTGAACGTCGCGCTGCAGGTGAACGTCCTGCTGCAGGTGAACGTCCTGCTGCAGGTGAACGTCGTGCTGCAGGTTAATGTCGTGCAGTCATCGTCCTTTGGTGTACGGTTTTATCAGCGTTACCTGTTCAGGTGAGGCCGTCTTGCCCGTGCCGATGGCCCACACAGGTTCATACGCCAGCACCACCTTCTCCCAGTCCTTCACGTTCTCTGCAAACCAACAACATCCCTCCATCAGACGGCAAGTTTAAACTCTCCAGAAAGCAATAGTTATATTTAACCCAGAGAGAAAGAAGCTCATTTAATTGTCTAAAAGTGATTCCAGAGCAGCAAAGATGCATCGATTCTGCTTCTGGTTTTCCGGCAGCTCTCAGAAGAGGAACTGTAGGAACAGCAGAGACTGCTGACCCATTTGCATTTTAAACTCAGAGCAGAAGTAGGCTGCATGAGGCGGAGACGTCCGACTGCAGAAGAAGATTCAACTAACGACGGGAGAGAAATGGATTTTATAACCTTCATCAGAGTGTAAATAAAAACACTGACTGCACTTCATAAAGACGACAATCAGCAGGAAGAAACATACAAAATGAAAATAAAAAGGTAAAATTGTTTTTTTACCTGCAATGACCTGCGTCTGAGCGTAGACGACTTCTTCTGTGGTGCCGGCCTCCCGCTCCTCCAGCTTCTCCCCGATGCAGGCGATCACGCCGAGGTCACTCTCCAGAGCGTGAGCCACCTGCAGGTCAACGAGCAGCAGGTGGAGCTGATACACCTGCACAACACTGCTGGAGTTTCTGTACAAGATTTTACTTTTCATGCAAAGAAAATCCTGTAAAATCCAGGACTTCCTGTAAAACACGCTCAAATCCAGACTCCGAAACAACGTCATGGATCAGACGTTATGCAGGTTTGTGCTCCTCTCTCGACTGAACCTCAGGTCAGTACCAGTGTTTTGTGTTTTTTAAAAAGATATTTTGAGGGGTATTTTGCCTTTATTGGACAGAGTCAAGGTGTAAACAAGGTTCTGCCTCCAGAAAATCAAACTAAAACAAGACTAGGAGGTTATCAGCCACTGACAGGAAGAAGCATCTTGTACTTTCCCAGCTTCTCCCTCCTTTAGCTGCTACTTCCTGAAGGGTTTCATGTTCATTCTCCAACGATCAACACAAGCCAAGCGGTGAAACAAACAAACAAACAAACAAACAAAAGTTCTGCAGCCGGGAGAACGTGTCTCACCTTCTGGCCAATCAGCTCGTCACCTTCCCCGAACACATGGCGGCGCTCAGAGTGTCCCAGGATCACCCAGTCTGCGCCGCAGTCCTTGATCATGGCCGGACTGGAGGGGCAGGAAACATCAGAGGGGTGTGAACATGCGCCCGGCTGCAGTCCAGCTGATCAACATCACTGTTCAGTTCATGAGTCAGGTACCTGATCTCCCCTGTAAACGCTCCCTTGGCCACCTTGTAGCAGTTCTGGGCCGCGACGCCGATCCTGGGATCCAGACTGGACCGGGCGAAGTCCAGGTAGATGGAGGGAGCAGCGCACACCACCTCTGAACACCAGCCACAAAGATGGAGCTCTCTTTAACTACATCTCTTTGGATCATGGCACACACGTGTTGTTGTTTCCAGAATATGACACATTTTTTATGAATTACATGAATAAATCCAGAAGCCGGTCCCAGGGAGACACCCGACCTCCTGATCTTTACTTATGAGAAGCTCCTTCCAGCTCTGCACGTTTTTATTACAGCCACACTGATATGTTTGGGGTTTATTGGGGGACAAACGAGGGATTTCTTGTATTTTCATGCTGCACTTCAAGTAAAATATAAATATATTCTTATATAAACTGGTGTAAAGTACTTTAAAACGGATCCAGATCCAGTACTGAGGATAAGACAGAGGCCTTTATGCAACTCATCATGATCACGTGACTCCCAATGTCACCTGAGCAGCATCTACCCCCCCGTCTGACCTGACCAATTACTTGTGTTTATCTCTGCAGGCTGACTGACAGTTAGTTAATATAAACACACGCACACACACACACACACACACACACACACACACACACACACACACACACACACACACACACACACACACACAAAGGCATGATTTCTTTCCTCCCCAGCTGTGACAGTGATTGCATTTTCACAGTACTATCTTTATAGAAACTACTAATGTGCTATTTACAAGTTTTGGATACATTTTGATCTAAGAACTGCGGTACAAAACAAGTGAAATGTTGTATCATGGTTGTGAGAATAGTCAAAAGTTGGAGTGCATCATTTAAAATAAAATAAATAAAAACATCTGTATCTACTAAATATAAAATAGTTTTGTTTTATTTATCGTTATGCAGTTAAAACAGGGTAAACATGCAATGAAATGTCAATCTCAAAGTTCAACTCATTTATGATTCTGAACTTGCAACCACAACGGAGTAAGCTTATATGACACCTCTAGATCTATGTGTTACCTTGTGGTTGAAAGCACTTGCAGTCTGGCCACCTGCCAGCTGCTGTCAGTCAAACACTGGCCCTTCCAGCCAGCTGAGACAAAAAAAAGCAATTCTGATATTTTCCCAAAGACCACTCTTCTTTCTATTTAATAATAAAAACTATTAGCAATACATTTCATACATTTTAAAAACAAGATGAAATTCTTTTAATTACAATATAGGATGAAATTTTTGTTGGACATTCATTTTCAATTGAACCCCATGAAATCAAGGCCACAATGTCCATCCATAAATAAACCCTAATGCAATTATATGTTAATGACAATGTCCAGAACCAGGACCATCCAACAGCAGACTATCACTAGTACACAGTACCACAGTATCACAGTACCTTACACCCTGCCAGTGACCTTAGGCCTTTCACAGACCAGAGCAAGGCTTCCAGTCACACATCGGTACAGCAGTTTTAAATGACCAAGTATCAAGTAACCTACAAAAAAGATAAAGGTTATTAAGGTTTACAAAATAGTGAGTTATTTAAGTGAAAGTTTACTAAAAGTAACATATAGTGCAATAAAAAGGGAAGATATTGCTAATTGTATACAATAGTAAGTCATCTGCATATAATAAAAATGGAATCCAAATCTAAGATACAGATTTTTCAAAATAACCAAAAAGACCCTTTGTTGGTACACTTTGTAAACATCTACAACTTGTAATCTCATGCAAAGGTGGTTTAGAATCAAGAAAATAAATGAAAAAAAAAACTTGATGTTCCTCTAAAATGTATTTAAACGTTAGTATTGAGGTTGCTATTTACCATGCCCGTATAAGCATTGTATTGGGTTAATATTATCAATAATTAAAAGATTTATAAGCTAAGTATGAGACATTTCTCTCAGATAAGATTTCCCAAAGTATGTTTACCTACATCTGGTCATTAATTGTAAGAATGCATCTATTATGTTATTAATAAAACATCTAAATGTCTGTAAGTGTTATTACAATGCAACCATTAAGATATTCTCTTGGGATGGCAAGCTGTTTTAATATGGTTCAGATATGTTGTTTAAAAAGAAATGTATGATCCCTGTGGATTTTGGTGATGCTGCAGGAAATGCTAGTAGCACAATCTATTTTTAGATGTAAAATACAATTCAAGTCTAAAATTAAGTTTTGAGGCAACTCTATGTCTTAATGTAGCTGAGACAAATGTTCTTCTGTAATGAGGTTTTCCTGCCCTGCTGGGAACCGTTTTATCATTCCATGGCACATTTTTAACAGTAAGGGTATTCCATTTGTTTAAAGCAAAACAAAACCTGTTTACTATAAACGTGGTACGTTGTTGCATGAGTAGGTATTGTAATTGCGTGATGGATGGCTTAACGTACATTTTCACTGATACAGGTTACATCAGCTTAAACACACCTTAGGAGAACCGATCTAATACATTTTACAGAGAAGTACTCCTTTGAAAGGAATCGATAGGGATACGTCGACCTCATTTTAGTGATGCACATGCAGCACAAAAGTGGAAAAAATAAGTGTTTACCTAGGGAAATGGAAATGCTAAAAAAATGATCATGGTGATAGATAGGCCATAATGAGCATTCCCCTGGTGGAGATTAAGGTGGACATGATAGATCCCACACTCTTCTATTCCGCCTTAATGGAGAGAAGTTGGCCTCTCTTTGAAAAGTGCAGTGCTCGCCCAGACACCCAAAGGTCCTGGGTGACCTAGTTAGTAAGTCCCTGTGGTGGGTTTTAGTAGTTCTTCTGACAGGCTCGCCTTGCATGTGAGCTCTGTTTTTAGCTACTTCACTTTCTATCTGACTCTCGCACTGCTGCTCACTCCACTCTGTATCTCTGGCCTCTTCCTCCTACTCCTGCATTATCTGTCCTGTTTCACTGTGCAGGTGACAGGGGTTGCATATGCAAGAATCAGCCTGGTTCACCTTTCGGCTGCAGTCTTTGCATGTGTGTAAGGTACGTGTGTGTATGTGTTTGCATTTATGTGTGGGCTCCTCATGCATACCAGGTTTCTGCTTAAGCTAAGCATAATTCTAAGAACTGTCTATTCAGGAAGAGCATTGAGGTCATGACTGGGCAGGTGAGTGTGTGAATTTGTTACTATGTGTGAGTGTCACCAATGAGATTATCAGATGACGGCTGTGGGGGCCTGAATGTCACTGCAGGTAGAACTTTCACGAAGAAGGAAAACCATCTCTTGCAATAAAACGTGACAAGTTTGTTATCCAGCTCTTCTCTCTGCTCTGTCCCTTGTTATGTCGCTGCATGATCATGAAGACACACACTTTTCTCACACTTTCCACAACAAGAAGATAGAAAACACGTGCTATCTCAGCAGATCTTCCTTGCCCTCCTGTTGGTGCAATTAACAATAGTAAGGTTGTTAATTAAGAACTATATGTTGAATGATGGTGAGGGTCTCTTTCACTTCCCTCCTCTCACACACACACTTACACACACTCACCCAAATGCATATACACAGGTTGCGGTCAAAATATATCTCAGCTCTACATGGTTTCCAAGGAGATCAACTGACAGGCACAATCAGCTGTTCTTATCAGTACTTTAATGCAAGCACACACACAGGATACCTTTTTTATTTTATTACACTTAATCAGCTTCTCACACCTAATAGTTCCAACGCTAGCAATCACTAGCTGCGTAGTATCACTGAGAAATTCGTATCCTACAGGGTAAAATATAACTTCCGCACAAATACAATGGTTAATACAGCGAGGAGTTATTTGAAAAATCTTTAATGAATAGGCACACTGATGTATCACTGCTACATGCAACACATGAGAAATGCAGAGGTGAACGTGTGAGTGGGAAGAGGCAGCTGTCATTTGTGGGATGTGATGAATGATGGATAGTGGGGGGTTCATCCTAGAGCCTGTCGTGACTCCTATCCTGACCCATGCAATGACCAGTAGAGTGGGAGGAAGAGAGAGAAAGGAAGAGAGAAATGGCACGATGTGGAGGAAGGGAAAAGGGACGAGAGAATGGAAAAAAAACGTGGGTCGACCTGTTTTAATTTTTCTCTGCAGTGAAACGAAGGACACGGCAGGAGGGATAGGTGGGTGTCAGAGTGGGAATGGAGCATCATCTATTTGTCATCTATCTTTCTCACTCTCATCCCGCTATCTTTTTTTCCCCTCCATTTCCCTCTTTCCACGCCTCTGTCCTGCTGTTTCTATCTTCTCGTGGGAGTGTAGCGAAGGCAAACAAACAGAGGAGATTGTTTATTTCTGCCAGTGGGGAATAACAGTGCATTATTAACCTTGTATTACCTTGCCTTGGGTTACCTCAACCCACTAATTTATTACGGAGAACATAGTGTAATGATTTCTTCTACTCTGGATATGTCTGCATGACACAGTGGCTGTGTCAGAGGAGCAGAACCTCCTTCATCTCTCACAACACACCAAACACACACACGGATATGCACACATATGCATGCACAAACTTTCAGGGTTGTGCATGCGTAGGAACATTCACACATACATCAGAGAGTACTAATATACATAGACACTGATACATACAGTGCAAATACACACACTCGGATGCACAAAAGTAGATACGTGTCCCTAAGGGCACACAGAAAGAGGCAGAAACACACACGCACACACACACACACACACAGATTATTAGCTTCCAGTGCCAGATGTGCCACCCACACACAAACACAAGAGGCCTCATCGTTTGTCCTCAACAATCACAGGAAGTTGGTCTGTGTTGCGTCTAATCTCCCCATGGAGGATGTGTTTCACCAAAGAGAGACACTCACCACCATATTGAGCATATCATTTAAAAAAACAATTTTCATCTGTCACTATAGTTGTTTGTAGCATTAAATGTCTTTCTACTCGTTGCTCTTCATTTAAAGAAACGTTTAACAGTAGAGTTGAAAAGTTGGATATATATTCTTTTTTTGTGTTTGTTTGTTTTGTTTTTTCTTTCAGTTTGGCATAGTGAACATCTCTAAATTAAACAGTACACATAAGCCTCGGCTACTGTTGAGAAGCCAGTCAAAGGCACGATTCCGGACAGTAGCAAATTTAAAAGGCTTCGTTGTTGAACTTAATCCAAAACTGCAAATTGTATTGTCAGTTTTCTCAATGCTGTGATGTTAAGCTTCCTCCCACTGGTAGCGGCACACGTTGGATGTCGAAGTAAACTTCTACCTCAAAGTTTTTATGCACACAAACTTGTACCTTCAACTTTTCATCAAAGAAACTGATATTCTTTTAACACAGTCCGTACTGATGATTCAACCAGGAGTGCTCAAACTATGACTCACCTAACATTGTTTGTACAGACAATGAATGGGGCCGAAATAACTCCTCCCACTTCTCAACTCCAGACAAAAATGTAAAAAACTAAAATAAATAAATGAAAGAAAGAAAGAAAAGAAAACAGTGTAGGGAGCAGGTCTGTAGGAAGTTTCTGATATGAAATAATATGATATAATATGTAAAATGCATGTACACACAAATAAAATGAGTATAAGTTTTGTTACTATAGATTCTAGATATTTTAGATATTTATGTTTAAATTTTTCCAACATTAAAACACCCTTTGCATTTGTTAAACATTCTACTAAAGACACTACCCCTTGCAATATTTAGGAAGGTTATTAACAACCATCCTCCTTCAATTTCTGTCTCTGATTTACATTTCCTCCCCCTCATCGCGTCCGACCCAAAAATGTCCAAACCAACTAACCTTGCGAGTCAAGTGTTTCTAAAAACATTAGTAAACTACCCTGCCCACACAGCCTAGCTGCAAACCTCCATGAACTTAAAATTACTATGGAGAAAAATCTGACAAGCCATCCATGGGACCACTGAGCGATGATGACGAGGAAGATGACAACTTTACATCTTTACATTTGGGTCTCTGTGGGTTAAGTGGCAGAGGTAGCGTAGGAAGAAAGGTTGGTGTTCTGGAGATGTATAAAAACAAGACAACACCAAGCAGAGACACAGTGGTGTGTCTGACATACTGACACACACACACACACACACACACATGCATGCACTGGATGTGTACCTGCTTCTCTCCAGACAGCTTCATACAGAGGTGATAATTAGCTCATGCTGTATGCTGGTTGACCCAACACATCAATGTTCAAAAGCATGAGCAGCCTGTTTGTCTCACAGCAAGGGCTTTTGTTAAGTGTGTGTGCTCAGATGGGGTGCGTGCTTACATGTGCTTGTGCGGCTGTTTTTCCTTCAAGCCCCACTGAGATTTGCACCTCCCTCCGCGTGGTGTCTCCTCTCCTCTGACCCAGTCTGGAGGTGAAGCAGTGCCCCTGCCTCCAGGGGATTCACTGAGTAACAGCACAGGCTGCCGGGCACGAAGCTGATGTCCACCCTGCTAGAGCACGGACAGAAGCACACCAACAGAAGCTCCTACACGTGGGGCGCAAACAAAGAGGCATACAGCAACATACGCTGATCCTCTCCACCCCCTCTTCCTTTCTTCTCCACGCATGCATGAAGAGATGGGGAGTGAAGGAGAGACAGAGAGAGGAGAGGCAGCATTGATTTTTGTTTTATCGTTTCAGAAAACCTGTTTTCTAGGAGAAATATGGCGCTGAATTATTAATATCTTCATTCAATTTTGATGCGTTTCTCTTGTTGGAAAACTACAAGTTCCTGAGTAAGGAGGCCCTACATGCATAACCTCCTGAACACATACTGGTACTGCTGCAGCTCCACCACCTCCTCCCGCATCCACACACTCTCACTCTCTCTCTCTCTCTCTCTCTTACACACACACACACACACACACACACACACACACACACACGTCTGTCTGTCTTTCACCTCCTGGCACTCCCTCCATCCTCTCTGGCTTGTGTGGGAGTGTGTGTGTGTGTGTGTGTGTGTGTGTGTGTTAGAAATAGGAGGGGGAGAGAGATAGATAGGGAGAATTAGATCATGTAATGAGAGCTGCTGGCAGTGTGACTAAATTGGCTAACTATAGCTAACAACATTACACACTGTCCATCTGGGGCCTAGCCTGTCCTCCCTCTGCTCTTCTTTGTATACTAGTAAAATCAGCCATATAAAGGACTCCCTATCTCCTGGCCAGAGTCTTCCTCTTGAGAATAAAATATGGAGCAAGCAGAAATTCCTAGGCAGTTTTGTGTGCTGGATGGACATTTGGCGAGCTTGGATTGAAAAGGAATACTTAATGCTTTTGAGATTCGCAGGTTCAGTGCCCTCTTCAATATCTCCAACATAGCTAAAATGTCAAATTTGAATGTTAATTGAATGATTCCATTCCGGCAATCTGATACTCATTTGGCAATTACCATCCATGTATAGATCAATATCTGGTGATTCATCTCCCAGCTTTTTCTTACTTTTGATCAGTAGCAGAGGAATTAGAGAACGCAGCCAGCTCACTGTGCTGTATAAAGTCTGTTAAATCCTCCACCCTCTGCAGCGCCTCCCTGCTGTCTCTGTGTCCACAACTGGCAGCTCGCCTGGGTAGGTGGCCAGCGCCAGGCAATCTGTGCTCCAGCACCTATGCTGACCTAGCAGCTGCTGGACACCATGTGGGCCCAAGAATGTGAGCGCTGGGCAGATGCTAAGAAGGAGGCGAGGATGGAGGGATGTTGCAGAAAAAAGGAAAGACAGAAGTAGAAGTTGGACCAGAAAGGCAGCAGTTGCTTTCTAGCTGAGCTGCGGCACTTGAAGGTCACAGTGTGACAGTGTTCGCCCCGAAAGTTGCTCAGAGACTACTGACTTCAATGCAGACACTGGACTGGAAGCTTAAATTGAGTCTAGCATCGTGGTAAAGTTATCTTTGATTGTACAGGGGAGCAGTGAATGGCTGTATTGCTGTAAAAATTGTGGGACGATGTTCTTCTGTTAGATGGGTGATTTGGAAGACCAAATGATAGATGGAGGTAAGCGTAAGCATGGGGGGATAGCAGAGGTGAGTTAGTATGAGAGCAAAGAAGAGAAAGAAAATAAAAGAAGAGAAAGAATGAAAGAGAGGGGATAATGGCCAAGGAGTAATAGAGCGAGGCTCCCAGGCAAAGATGAAATATTTGCAATTCCACTGGGTCCCTAGGCTGCAGGCTCTCACTCCATTTGTATGGAAATGAGTTTGTCTTTCTTTTTCTGAGCGCAGAGGACACCAAAGGGAGGGCGAGAGGGATGGAGATGGAGGGAAGGTGGGCAAACTGACTGACTGTCAAGGATATTGTGATTCCTGCCAATGGTTTTGGAAGGCTGGGGCCCTGGTTGTTTCTCCGCGGCACATATGGATAAGATAAATCTATGTGTTTATGACAGACTGATCTATGCGCCTGTCGCAAAGGGAGCCAGTTTGCTTGTTGTAAAGCCCTTTGTCTGTTATTGACACTCACCAAACTCACCTCTCTCTCTCTCTCTCTCTCTCTCTCTGCTCTCTCTCTCTGCTCTCACTCTCTTTCTCCTCTCAGTCTTTGTTTCTATCAGTGCCATCCTCCAGTCCAGGCCCACAGCTGGGACCACTCTGATCCTGCTTTCTGCCAGATAATTGGCAGATGTTGTGGAAGGCTTCTGTTTTGCTATTTTCAGCTGCTCCTGTGTGTCTGCACGCGTGTATCAGCGTCTGTGTATGCATGTGTGTGTTGAGCGATGCTTCCACACATGTATTTATGGCCAGCTGCTCATCTCTGCTACCCTGGGTGAGTGGGGAGACGACATCCCATCTATGACACCCTCCGCTTCACTCTGTTTCTACTCCCCCCTTCCTTTGACTCTCTTCTCTTTCCCTCTCCTCTCCCCTCCCTTTCCTTTTCTTTCTGAGTCACAGCCGCCAGCCACAAGTCTGCGTAGGTCTGAGTCATGCCTCAGCTCTCGTGAGATGGGCCCTGCTGTCTGTGAAACCACAGACATGAGATATGAAAAATGGGAAATGAAAGAACAAACAGACACACACGCTCACTTGAACAAACACTCACACATAACCACTCCCACACACATACACACAAACACACGGAGGGTTATATTCTTGTACCAGGAACATTCTGGAATGATTAAGCTTATAGCCATACTGGAGTGCCTGTCTCTCACAATGAATGTTAGCTGCTGCAGTTCAGTTTGATGAGGTTTTTGTGAATTTAAGTTTACTTTCCAAAACTACTGGTCAAGAATGAATGTATTTAGATGGTCTGCATTACATTTTTTAATGTTGTTAAAACAATGACCAAAATATTGTTTTGACAAGCTTAAAGAAAAGCATCACCTCAGTTTTACTTCTATAAAGTAAACAGCTGCGGAACAGCAGCCACTGTGGCCACAAGTGACACTTGTTGGCTAATGATAAATGCAAATGAGGAGTGTAAGAGTATATCAGCAGAGGAGAGTACAGTGGCCATGACAGCTCATCACACTGAAACTTAAGAAAAACACATGCAAATTGACAAAGCATAAGCAAACAAAGAAAACATCTTTACCATTTTCATGCAAGTTAAGACAGCAAATAAAAAGCGTGCAAATACAAGCTAATATAGAAATGCTTCAAATCTAGCACAATAAAACGTATATTTCTGGGATTATGATGAATGCGGCAACCACTCTGACAAAAAACAACATGTTTTAGTTTGAACTTTAGGATTTCATGATTTGTATATTGCTAGATATAATGGCTACATGTAATGTTAGCCTTTAATGTATCACTAGCATGTTTTTATTGTCCCCCAGAAGCTTCTATTGGGTATCTTAGTTTCTTTTTTCTGTATACTACAAGTTGTACAGATGCACCATGTTAGTTATCAAAAGGCTAACATTACACAGCCTACAACAAGTTATTTGTTTTTTCAGAAGCCAGCACAATGTCACTCAATTTCTAGTCTCACATTTTCCTTGTCTGCTTTCCCCCCGTCACTCACTCTTGTTCCCGCCATTCCCCATCACCTGACCTCCCCCGCCCACCTGCACACCTGTTACCACTCTCCCACCAGCCCAGTAGCATATGTAGCGGGCCTACTTCCATTCATTCCTTAACGGTCCAGCCATTTTCTCTGTCTGTCATGACAGCCTAAACTGCCTTATGTTCTCCAGTTTTCTAGCCTGATCCCCTTTTGGATAAGTTTGCCTCATTTCCCCTGCCTGCCTGGATTTGACTTTTTCTATTTTTGACCTCGAGTTAACCTGTTTTTACTTACCTTTTACACACAGTCTCACCTTAAGTGAACAATACATCACCTGCAGTACTTGATGAGTTAATCTTCCTTTCTTTCACATTTCCTAGCACACTTATATGGGAAGAATATATTCAGACTAAAATGCATTCAGTGTTCTGTTGTTATGTTGCAGATGACTCACTGCTGTTATAACACCCTCAGCATATCTCTTTGACACCCACTGAGACCCACCATGTATTTGTTAGTGTGTGTGTTTTGCCAGTGTGATCCTATGTGTGTTGAAAACCAGTGGTAAAAGCCTAACGTTAAAATGAGGCTGGGAATTGTCATATGGGAACAAGGATTGAAATGGCTGTTTTTGTAAGTAGCCTAATACCAGAGTCTGAGGGAACAGCAAAGCAAACGCTAGAAGGGTTTTAGACCATAAAGCCGCTACCATGCACAGTATCATCTCTAAAGCAGAAACTGAAGAAGCTTTTCAAACTTGAGATCAAAGAACTTTACCTTGCTGATTAGAATGCAGGGCAGCTCAACTTTCAGATGCCGCGCTGCTAGCATAAGAGGATTAGTGATCTGACTTATTAAACTACACAACAAAACCACAATAACTAAGGATCAAAATGTGGAAACCTAGTTTGAAGTGTGGAGAGAGTTACTCGTGTATGACATGAAGAGATTGGGGCAACTTGAAAACATTTTTAACCAAGTCTTTAGTTGGGGGGTCTTTGAAGTCTAAATCTTGACGTAACCGTTTGAATATTAATTTGAATGTATATTTAGAAAATGAAATTGCTGTGCTTTGATGTGAGCTATAAATGATGTATGTATAAATACATACCTATACGTACAAATGTCCCTCTCCCCTCTTCAGATCCAATTTCAGTATAAATCTCAGACATCATCATTGTTCAGTGGTCCTGCCCTTTGAGGTCAGCTGCCTCTACCAGCCTGCACCCCACTTCCACCATCCTGTGCATTCCCTCCATCGTCCTCAGTGCTCTGGCCAAAGGCCTGAGGCGATGGTCAAGAGCTATTGATCCCTGGAGGTGAGAGTTCACACTAAGGCAGCATTGCAAGGGGTCAAAGGTCAAAGCTGAGTGGGTCAAGTGAGATTGAATGTGCCCGCCTTGTTGCCAGGAGCCATGAAGGTCAGCTCAGATCAGTTCATTCTGTGACCTCGGCTGGTCAATAGTACCTCACGTCCATCAATAGAACTCTGATTCGTCATTACATTTTTTAATTCGTAGCCGGCACATATTATTCCCTTGAAGATAGGGGAATGGCCATACAGATGCACATGTTACTCCCTGGGATTGATTTTGGATGGCAATCATCTTGACCTGCAGGCAGGGTAAAAGCAAGGGATTGGTGCTTGTCAATAGTCCACAATGGTTGCTGATTTGCTGTTGTTTTCAGTGTATATTCCTTCCATTTAAACTACATAGCTCATCAGCTGGGTCAGGAGGCCAGTTGCTGATTTGCATAGATAGACATTTTTCGTAAAATTCTTTTCAACCTGCGTCAAGGCAGAGCTAAAAGAAATGTTTCTTTCACCACCAGGCTGTCTCTCTTATCTTTGTAACAGTAATTATTTTAGCAAGTCTGATTCAAGGAATTTAGTTTTTGTTAGATGCTTAGAGTTTCTATAATTTCAGCTAAACTCTGATCGATTGTTGATTTAGAGCCAAATATTGGCATCCATTCTCCAGATTGTCAGGCTTTGGTCACACAGTCCAAACGCTGGGAAGTCAATTTGTATTTCATGGGAATTCTCTGGCTGTCCTGCAAACACACACTGATACACATGGACTCTCTCTCACACACACACACACACACACACACAAAACAGTGAGGGATGCTCACAGAAGACTGTTAGCTTTGGCACAGACCAGGGAAGGGAAGAGAGACTGGAAATGCGAGGAGGGAGTGTGGGAGGGTATATTTGTGAACAGCAAAAAATAAAGACAGATCTACAGGAAAGAGGTTAGTTTGTACACACAAATATTCAAAAAGAACACACTGGATAAAAAAGTGCTGTGCCACTGATTTGGAGAGAGAATAGAAACCAGTGGGGTAAAGTGTTTACGGTGAAGACAGAAGACAGCACTGCAGTAAGAAAACAAGCTTCCAACAGCTATATTTTGTTTTATATTATTAATAATAAAAGCAATATAACATGTTTTGGCTTGTACCTTCAGTCACACATACAGTTGCGGACATTCCCCTGCCTTTCCTTAATTCTTTTTTTGTTTTATCATTTAAAATCGTTCATTTATACTTGTTGCCCCCCCTCTTTTCTCCTTCTCTGCCTGTCACTGCGCAATGTGTGTAGGCAGCATTGTGATAGGAATAGATGCTCCCCCTAAGCGAGACCTGCAAGAGCCATTTGAAAAAATCAGCTTAATGGAGAACAGTAGGTAAGGAGTGGGCAGCTTGTACTTTTTTTTTCCTGAGCCTTTTTCTTCTATTCTTTCTCTACTGCTCCCACTGTCTGTCATTTGCTCCAGATCTCTGTCTTTTGCGCTCTCTCTCCCTTTCCCCGTTTTGTTTCCCTCTCCATGCCCTCGTTCTCACCCCCGTCTTCGACTTGAGCTTGTCTTCCTCCACTCCAAATGTTTGTCTCTCAGGTGGCATATCCCCCTTATCTTCCCACCACCTCTTCCTCACCTGCCACACTCTCCCTGCCTGCCCTCTCTCTGTCTATATCTGTGTCTATCTCTCGCACTCTCCACCCCCTCTCTTTGCTATATTTTTCTTTCACTTTTCTTTCTTTTATCTGGGCGCACTTTCCTCTCCTCCCACACTTGAAATTCTCACTAAATGATTCCAAGTGTCTGGGCCCCGTGCCTCCCTGAGCAGGCAGCTCAGCCATCACATACACACACACACATATGCACAGTTACACCCACAGAAAGATGCACGTAAGCACACACAACTATCATTCTGGGTGCTGCAGAAAGGGGATAACAAAGTTAACAAAAGAGATAGGGTGGGAGAGAGAGAGAGAGAGAAAGAAATGGGATGTGTCTTTGTTCCATTCTCTAACAAGAATATCTGGCTTTTAGGTTATCCCAGTCATTTATTTTTATCAGTCTACTCATTAACCATCCATCCATCTATTTTAATTATGTTCTGTTGTTGTGTCCCAGTTCTTTACAATGTACTAATTCTAGGCAGGTTTTGAGTATATTGTATGTTCATGCTTAAAGAGTGACACAATTAAGTATACTCAAAGAGAGAACATGCATATTACTAAATTTATTTTTGAGTGTGCTATTAATGTCCCACAATAGAATGTGGGACAGAGGAGCATCAAAATATAAAAAAGATACTGTATATTGACAATGGTGGTAAGACAGCTCCAGGAATATCTCTAAAAACAAAAAATGTATTACGTATTATTAGTGTTTTCATTATTTCAAAACATGCTGCTCTCTCTTTGTGAAGTTTACATGGCAGCAGCATTCCAAAGTTGCAGAACACCTATGTCCAACCAGTAGGTGCACTAACTGCAGCAAGACTAATGCTAGAGGCTTAATGAGGCTGTAGGCTACTTTGAGCTGAAATGCTAACAACACCATGCTAACATTCACTTCAATTCATTTTATTTACAATACCGTTCAAAAGTTTGGGGTCACATTGAAATGTCCTTATTTTTGAAGGAAAAGCACTGTACTTTTCAATGAAGATGACTTTAAACTAGTCTTAACTTTAAAGAAATACACTCTATAC
>JAVQJD010036913.1:0-16562 GCA_036023655.1 Nannoperca australis
AGCTGCAAAAGTATAGCTTGTTATGAACCATTTATTAAATGTTTGTACAGTATATTGCTTATAAATGCTAACTAGGGGGACTTAATAGGGGTAAATGTTTACCCCCTAAGTTTTGATTGCTTACAAATACTGTAAATTAAAAAATACTTTAAAATGTTCTTATAGCTGTGTACTATCATGTTATAGTGAGTTATAAAGCATTTATTGAATGTTCTTTTGCAGCTAATAAAACTAAATATGGGGAAAAGTGTTACAGAAGAATGTTATTGAAAGAATCTCTGGGAGTGCTGCATGACATTTATCAATAGATTTTAAATAAACATAATAGAAAACAAGATTTAGAGCAAAGGTTTTCTGTCTATGATACACCAATTCAGTGATACACCAATACTATAACGACTACTGTCAGTCCTAAAACTGGATAGATATTGCAAACTGAGTTATACCAGAATGTTAAATGACTCAAATAATAATGTGATTCCTCCTCCTTTGTTGTGCAGTACTCAAGCTAGAGAAAAACAAACCTCAAGATCTCTCCCATAATGACCTTCATGCGTAGCTATAGCAACCCTCATACCAGTGGATCTTTCGAAGAATACAGATATACTCACCGAGCAGGCTGAAGTCAAGCTCCAGCTGTGAGCTTAAGGAAGAAAAATAAAAATTCAATCGTTCGCTGCTTTAATTTAGCACTAAAAAAGAAAAACATCTCCTGCTGCAGTTGCATAACCAATCTCTAAAAGGCTATAATGAAGGTATTTGAAGAATATTGGATGGATGGCAACCCAATTAAGTTTTATTCACACACACAACATACCATTTAGCTTTTTGTAAGTAAAAAAGGTGTAATGTTTTCAGTTCAGAAGAATCCAGTAGTCTAGATATCAGCCCCCTAAACACTCACCCAGTTATATACAATGCCCATTCAATGAACAATTTTTATAATATAATTATTATTGTGCCATTTGAGATGACAAAGTATGTCAGTGGTGTGCACTGGCTGTTACTTCCTGACAATAAAAAAAACATGAATTGTGCTTTTGTATGAGTATATGGAGTGAGACAGTATTGCTTATACTACCTCACTCCATTCTGTGTACTGCCTCACTACATGTTGTACAAATAAGAAGTAGACAAGAAAGGCAATACAGTTGACAGCCCATAATACAGGCTTCTTTATTTTAATAAGTGTGTAAACCAGTGTCTTAAATCTAGTAAATGTTCCTCCAGTGTCGATTTTCAATAAAACAATGTCTCTAAAGCTGCATATGAAAACCACAACTGACACACCAGAGTGATTTGATTAAAAAAAGTGTACAAACTCAAAAGCCTCTGCAGAGACATTACTGAAAAACGGCTGGGCAGAAATATGAAATCCTTTTGAATTTGTATGGAAAACTTTATTTGATAATAAAAATAGCATTCACAGACTTCTTTTGATAGCTACATATACATTGTAATCCATCTCAAGGAAAGAAGCTGGATAAGTCCACATCTACTTGTACTTAGACTAATGTTATGTATAGCTTCATGGGTCAAATAAAGCTATGAACAATGTAGTATTTATATATGCATAGTTTTATAAAAAAGATTGGCCCATATACATGTACTGCTTTTATCAACACAGAGACAGCATTATGTCCAGAGCACATTGCAAGAACTAATGCTTGAAGAACACAGACTGCATACAAGTGCTTTATAATACAAAGGCAGGCTAACCATCGAGAGAGATTCAAACCATCAAACAGTTTCTGATTGACCAAATACAGTCCTTCATTTTAAAATGTCTTTACATACCTGATCCAGAGTAAATCAACATATTTCCCATATATCATCAGGTCCATTTCAGAGATATAAACACAATATCACATTCCTCACTGCTGAGGTTTTTCATAAATTTCTCTTTTGTACAAGAAAAAGGCAACATTTTATTCCTCGACAGGTTCCTAATAGTTACATTGGAAAAATTCTTTACAGGTGATGGCCAACAGGTTAACTTCTTAAACGTGTTTCTTTTTCTTCTTATTTTTTTGTAAATACAGTACCATGGCAACAACAGTGATCAAACAATGCATTTGTTGTGGTTTATCCAATATACTTTTAGTTCTCTAATGAAACATAAAACATAAAATACACACAAAACACGTTATAAAGCAGCAGTCAGACTCCAGTGGCGTGACAGCATGGCTCAGCATGGCAGATTGGTCATCTCCTGTGCCGGGAAGCTCCATATATTACCAACACAACAAACCACAACTCTTTGTGTCAGGACCCAGGAGATGGTCGGTGCGCAAATGTGGGTATCATCAAGATGAGGACAGGGCTAACAATTACTGTGGGATTACAGTGCATGTTCCTTATTGATTTTTCTTGCTCAGACCTATCAGATAAAGTGGTTAAATTACACTTAAATTTACACATGCATCTTGCACAGCAATCATTTACACATTTGTTTCTTTAAACTTTTTTTTGGCATATCTGAAAATCATATTTTTAACAGCTTCAAGCTGATATTGTGGCATATTGCAGACTCATCTAAAGTACTAGATTAAAATTTTGATGAGCAACAAATTGGATACAATTAGATACCTAATTTTCCCGCGACAGGGAATCTACCAGAACAGGTTTTTTTTGCCTGTAGTTGAAACGGAGTCAGGTTCCTTCCCTGCTGCATCAGTACACACTGAGGAACAAAGGGTAAGAGTATTCAAGTTATTTTTAAAATCCTACTCCAAGTGAGAAACTAATGACATTGCCAATTTCCATATCAGTTGTCTGATTTCCTAATTTCAGTAGCGTGTGGGTGTATTTAGGCAAAGGAGGGTGAGCTGCCATACATTTAAAGGATGCAACACAAGTAAGGGTACAGCATGCTTTCCCAGGTACAGTGTGCACTTCTACCTTGGTCCTTAAAGATTTATTGAAGCTTGCTCAAGATATGTGCCAAATTAAAAATAAATAGTGAGCAAATGCAAAAAGTCATATATTATTTATATAATAATCACTCTACTTTTTACCATCCGATCTTAAATTTAGATTTTTGCCTTAAGTCCAACGTGACTTTCACAGTTCTTGTGAACATCAGTGTTTTGTGCTATAGTTTGTTCAGTTAAGCAATTCAGGAATGGAAAAGACATCTAAAAACAAGCTTAGTAATTAGAAGTTACCACAACTGGAAGCATCTTTCATACCTCTTAGGGAACAAATATTTAGATTCAGCAATGCCTACAAAAAGCAATATCACCGATTTTAAATGCAGGCACATACAATACCTTTACTATAGTACAACAACTTCTGTTATGTTCAAAATAACTATAACAATGACAAAACGACCAGTATGAACTGATAGAAGGATTGTACTCCTGCTGTTTTATGAATCTCTGGATGGGATCACAAGTAGTTAAGTCAATCAAATCAATCAATAAACCAGTTGACCAAATAAAGCACAAGAGTTAGTATCCTCGGAAGTCCAATTCCAGTGTATGGTACATAGTTTGCACAGATAGAGGAGAGAGTGGCGAGGGGGATGTCTGCTCTGCTCTAGATGCTGAGGTCTTTGGGGCTTTCTTTGTACAGCCTTCTCTTGGGCTCAGGGAGCTGGTTTGGGCTGTGGCCTACTGCGTTATTGTTGTGTGCTGTGTTGTTGTAGGCAGCATTGTTGTGTGCAGTGTTGTTCTTCATCATGCTGTAGTAGTCCTTCAGTCTGGGTGCTGCTGCATAGTTCAGCTCATCCCGGCTGTAGTTGCTGTCAGGGGAAGAGTCCCGCTCCACTTGGTATCGCCTCTCTGGTGTCCCGTTCATCAGATATCTCCCCTCCCTCCTCTCTGAGGAAGAGTCTCTCAGGAGGTTGCCGTTCTTTGAGGCTCGATCATATGTACGGCCCCTGGAAAGAGACAAGGAATCCCCGTTGTTGTGGGTGCGCTCGGGGGTTGTGGCCTCCCTGACTTGCCCAGCTATCTGTGAGTCCTTGAGGAGCCGCCGCTCATAGAACTTGCGTTCAGGGGTGACTGCGAGGAACCCTCCATCATCGTACTCCCTCTCAGGTGTACGGTCCCGATGGGCTCGCTCTGCCCTGCGGTCCATCGACTTGGCTCGCCGACGATCAGGAGACGAGGCCCGCTTTTGGGTTGGTGAGCGGTCAAGAGAGCCGCGTCGCTGCAGGTGGAACCTCCCGTCCAAAGTAGAACTGCTGCTTGAGAGCTCTCGCCCCCTCAGTTTCTCTGCAGCTGCAGCCTTCTTCCCCGAGCTGTCTTTCCTCAGAGTCTTTAGAAGTTTAGAGATGCCGCTCTCCGACTCGGACTTCTTGACTTTGCGGCCTCGGCTCTTCTTGTTGCCACTGCTACTGCTGTTACTGTTGTCTGGAGACTGCTGCCTGGGGGTACTTTGACTGTGATTATTATTCCAGGTGTGATGATGGTGGGGGTTAAATTGCCGGCCTTGGTAGTCCATCTGATCTGACCCAGCCCTGTCCCTGTCTCGGCCACGCGCAGCCTCCTCCTGGCGTGATGGTTTGTGAAGGTCTGGTGGATAACTGGACTCCAATGAGGTGTGATATCGACTGTTAGGTGGCAGCGTTCTCACTTCCGGAGTGTTTTGTGTCCCGGGCGTGGGAGGGTGCCCGTCACTGCTGCCGTCTGCCGGAGAGGAGAAAGAGAGGAGAACCTTGTTGACTAGAAATACCTTATAAGAAGAATGAGGTTGAAGAATACGTTTCCATCAATAACGTGACATTTATTGTGTTCAGCAGACATGTATTTCCTTGCTGGTTCATGTGAGCTCTTGCATTGGCATGACAAAAAGTCAATGCAGAGATTTATGGAAATCATGCATACATGTGCTCCCTAATATGCTGTATATACCCCCAGAAACAATCAGGTTAATCTAAATTGATGTGAAACATTCTTTAAGATATTGACAAATCACTTCAATATGTTTTCTCTATAGGGCTGCGGGTTGAGTCACAAGGTGATGTCAGCAACAACAGTAGATACAACACATCGGCAAGTGTAGGGCAGGGGTTATCAATGACACGGCAGGCACCTAGGAAATCATTCAAAACAAAATGGTGAACAGCTCAATGTGCATCATTTGGAAGAACAAGCCAAAAACGAGAGTGTGTTTGGCTACAGGTCTGCCAAATTAGAGACAGGTTGCTATGGCAGCAGCATATGATGAGCAGTGGCATTAAATTAGTCCCAATAAAAATATCTGGTGTTGGGCTGGTGGGGTGGGAGGGTTTGTGCGTAAACAGATTCACAGAAGTGAAATTAAGTAACGTTTAATTCAGGCACAACAAGACATAAAGCATGCACACTATGTAAACAACACCTGCGCAAAAACACACACAAAGTGGGATTCAGGTAGGGATGAGCTGGACAGAAGGGCGGATAAAATTGAAAGGAAAAAGATGACCGGGAGAGTGGATTGGGACAGACTTTTGGCTACAAACCGTGGTCTGATTTTGGCCCATTAGGTAGAAACAGGGCTCTCCCATCTTGTCATTCCTCATTGTACCAACAGCGAGATGAGGAGCCATCATCGCTGGAGAGAGGAGGAAGAGCCCAGTGACAAGAGACAATCAGAGAGAAAGAAGGAGGAATAGAGAGGAGAACAAATAAAACAGACAAGAGGCTGTTTTACAGTACATCTTAATAGAGAGAAAAAGGAGTTTGTTGTGAAAGACAAGGCAATATTACTTTATACAGTATAAAAAAACATCTGTGGGGGGGAAAGTGTCAGAAAATGTAACCCCAGATAAATCAGAAAATAATGCTGAAATACAACAATATGACTCAAACTGTGAATGTAGCAGAGCATACAGCTCTTGGGAGGGAATATAACTTCAGCTGTAAAACATATGTGCTACAGATACTATAGAGTATAAATCACTGAACAGGTTTTTGTGGCAACCATTCCTTCAATGATCAATAATATTGGACAGCTCAATCTCAGCTGAAACTATGACAAGCCGCTTTAAATGAATGGATCAGAAAGTGTTCTGTTAAACATCTATCATTCACAGTAAAAACAAAATAATTTAAAAACAGAGTATGTCCCTGTGGTGCACTAAGCAGAAAAGAAGCTTTATTCTAGTCTGCGGTGTGTACAGCTGGAACAATAATGAGATTTTATGTTTACCTACCATATTCAGGCACAGATCCATCTCCTCGTTTGAGGACGAGCCGTGCCCTCCGACCACCGTTTTTGATCAGTTCAATGGCACGTGAATGCTTCATGTTCTTTGTGCTCTCACCGTTAATTTCCAGGATCTCATCTCCCACCTTAAACAGAAAGACCACGCTATTGTCACAGCTAGAATGAATGAATGATTGTGTTTCAAATATAGCGTGCAAAGAGATAATTTAGCCTGCTAAGATGTATAGAAAAGAGACACAGGAGAAAATAAACTTGCTATAGTCACAAATTCTGATTTTAATGTTTTCGTACCCTCATCTTGCCATTTCTGACAGCAGCCCCATCCTCCGCCAGTCTCAACACATACAGGTCCATGTTGTACTCTCGTCCTCCTCTCAGGCTGAAGCCAAAACCTTTGCTGTCCCGTTCGAGGTCCACAGAGTAGAACTCGGCATCCTATAAGACAGAAAATGAGAGATAAAGAGAAAGTCACCAGAAGAGAGACCAGGTAGGAGAAGTGACTAATCCATGCTGCACAAGGGAGTCAAAAGGTGAGTCCAAACTTTACGACTAATCAAGCCATGTCCCACAAAACCACACAAAATGTCAATGGCAGTACAATACCCTAGAATGCATGAATAATTAATGTCACATGAGCCTGTGAGCAGGGTACAGAGAACTAAACAAGGGCACCACAAGGGCTGGACACGAAACTTAACATAAATCATCAAAAGTTCCCTCCCAACAGAAGTATGGTCTCCTTCAAAATCATTTTCTCTTCATTCATAATCAAACCAACTCATTTGAATGTCAGATTTTAAAGATGTTGTAGATTCTTTTTTACGTAAAGACAAACAAAAGAGGTAATATGGTCATCTGTGTGTGATAATATGTAATTGAAAATAGAATTTAGGATATGACACTTCAACTTGTATTAATCAAAAATATGTATCCTGAGATGCTGCATGGGAAACTGCTGAAGTCTGAAATGGCTTGATAAGATACAGCCTACTTTTAGATGAAACGTAACATTGGGCATCTTTCTTTGAATACACTGTTCTTAGACTTATTGTGCTAAAAGAAAAGGTGGATTGCAAGAATGAATTGTTTTTTAAAATAAACATCAGTGGGAGTAATTGACTGTTTGTTGATGTATGGAGTTTTTATCTTCTCTCAATGCTTATCTCAATTGCAATGCGACTGAGCTTCTCAAAATCTTCTATGATGCTTTCACACTTAGTGTACACTTTTCCAACACTCATGTGTGCACAAGTGTATATGCATATTGTGTGTGGTATATTGAATGTTGGACTGCCAGTATGCTTCACCAGAACTGCTTGTCGGATGTTTAAATAACTTCAGAAATCCCCTCCCTCACACACGCCTTTCCAGTGTCAGAATCCGGGGGAGCTATGTCTGACAATTTCTGCACATTTACACGAGTAACAATGCATTCACATTCACTTCACGCTGTAATTGAACTTCTCTCTTTGGCTCTCTTTCAACTTATCACATTCTTTACACCACTATTTCCATCACAATTCATGTTAAGAAACATGTGCAACACTATGAATGTCTTCCAGGAGACACTGTGTGATAATGGGCAATATTACTTGATTATTATAATAATATTATTTGACAACTGAGACAAAAAAGGCTTTATATAGACTTATCTGTAACGTGCCTCTGTTTATTTCTTATTGTATGTGACTGATAGATGGTAACTGATCCAGACAATCATTAACTGTGCAGTGAAAACTATCTTATAATAGTTAATAAATCTATTCTTACCTGTGTTGTCTGACTTTGTGTGGGTGGAGGAGGAGGAGCTCCTTTCGACTTTGAGTTATTCCTTAAAAAAGAAAAAAGAAACCAATATGAATACACATTGTGCTGTTTTAAAGAATTAATTCTAGAAATGTATGCATAATGAAAAAGTTGATGCATCATCACCTACCGGGACTCTGTGGACTGTTGAGGTGTGTGTGTGGTGGTGATGGTAGCTATCTTCTCGGCATTAGTCAGCAGAGAAGCATTGGAAGATTCTGGAAAGAAACACAGACAAATTTGATAAAAATAGAAAACAACTAAACTAAAATAAAGTGACTGCTTTTGTTAAATGCATTTGCCCACAGCAGTGTTTTCAAAAGACAAATTGGAGAACAAAATGTTACTGTCCAGAAGAGTCCACTGAACCGCCCAGAGGCTACTCTATTCGACCTGATGTTAACTGCCTGTGATGTTGTCATTTGAAATTTGCTCATGGACAACACTGCACAAAAGAAAAACAGCTGTAAAGAGAAAAACAACTTTTCCAGGAGGGAAAAAACAAGGACACAACTGTCTTTTCTGCCTCGCTTCAAGTCCATCTTATCACCAGCAATAACACTGCAGCACACATTAGTTTCCAGTGACACTGGCAGGAGTACAGCTGTGTCTGTCTTTATCAAGAACATCAACCTGACTCATTCGTGTCCTTACTCACTCTTCCCTCATTACTCGAAAAATATGACTTCCTCCCGGCCACCTCTGTCTTTCTGAGGTGAACATGTCTTTCATGATATTTGAAATGAGAATAAGTTGAACCAATAAATGCCATCATTCCCATTCTACAAGCCCATGTCATATTTTCTACTAGGAAACCTTGCATCGTGCATGCACAAGCCTGAGAGTTAGCAAACATGTGTGTGTGGGAGTTTGTTCCCACTTCTCTCACCTCCAGTCTTAATTAAGCTTCATTTTTCATCCATTCCTCTATGGAGGGTATTACAGTAGAGCTCTGCTATGTGTTTTCACTGGTTGACCAGTGCCAGTAACAAACGCCCTTATTACAGCACTTTACATATTTTACATAAAATGTTGAGCTTTGGGTTGCAAACTGCTTGTGTTGCGATATTATGCAGTTCTAGTTCCTTTCATAAACTAAGCTGAAGAGATTAACTCCACCAGGAAGCACTTGATTAAATATGAGCAGTCGTTTCTAACTGCAAATGGTAAAATATCTGCCAAAGAAAATAAACAAAAAGCAGAAGAAGAGAGAGAGAGAAGGCGAGAGAAGAATTGTAGAAGTGCTAGAGTAGTTTCTGGGGGCAACTTCACCTTACTCCTACTCAATGACTCACTCTCTGATATACCAGGGTTCACACCCTGATGAAAAGTGCTCTTGCCTGTGAAAAGCAGCGTTGCCCTTTCCTTCCCTCCACATCCATGAATAAGTCACATCATGCTGCATTATGAAACAGACATGTGAGGCTTTAAGCCAAAAGCCTTACCATCACCCGGGATGATCCTGAGCGAGACTGTGTTCCCGGCTTCCTTGATCAAGTTGACGATGTCCGAGTGTGATTTGTTGGTGATGGAGCAGCAGTTAACAGCCAATATTCGGTCCCCTACTTTCAGCTTCCCACAACGGTCTGCCGGGCTGCCCTCGATGATACGTCCTATTTTGTGGGGCATGGCCACACAAGCATTTCCAGCTTTTGTGTTAACATACATGTTTGTTTGTTTGTTTGTTTGTTTGCATGTATATTATGTGTGTTAGAAATGTGGTGGCAATTTGATTGTATTGAATGGTTATAGTGATATTTTACAAACATGAAAAGAAAACAGGGAGAAAGAGACGAATAGAAAGGTTAATTATCCAAATTACCACATCCCAGTTCACCCACAGAAAACCATTAAGTTGTGTGGGGAAATCAGTACACATGTAAAATACTAGATGCCTCAGAAAAAATTATAAAATCATTAACGTTAAAAACTAAATTCATGGGTTGAAATATGCAGAATCTGTCCTCTGCCCTAATCTTCTGATGCATTCTTTAATAGACTGAATGATATGCCACTGGTCAGGTCCCACATTGGTCACAGCATTATAACAGCACCTCCCTACCAGGGATCAATGAGCACTCAATTGTTGCTGCAGTGTAAGACGTTCAGGTAACTGAGCTGTGGGATCCTGCTCAGTAAATAATAAGGATTCCTAAAAAGGAGCGCTCTGAGTTGATATGAGCAGCCTATAGCTTCTATATGGCACTAGTCATGTGGTCAATGCAGAAATACAATCTGCACCTGAGTGACAGTGTTCAATACTGCACACCTTGTTTACACAGAAGCTCGGAACGAACCCTCAGGATTTCCAGTTCTCCTCACCCTCCCTTCATCTCTTTCCCTTTATCTCTGCTCCTCCCTGTGCCCCCCTCCCCTCCCCCCAGGATTTTTGCAACATCCATATTTATTACATCATCTTACTTCACAGCTGCCCTCCCTTCGTCTTGATTGGAAAATGCACGTGTATCCTGTCACTCTAAATAATGACATGTGGGACATTACAGGGTAAGTGGCACGTACCTAGGATTTAATACCCAATCTGCTAAGCACAAGACCAACCGCAGGTCATAGTAGGAGGGGATGAAAGGGGGGGATGGGCCCTGCTGGACTGGAGCAAAATGGTTTATTTATCCATGATGTATGGGAGATTTAATCAGCTGAAACTGTTTTGTTCTTCTTAGGAGCGACAAACATCTAGAGCTCCGGCAAGAGTCCTCAGAGCCATGTCTGTTTTTTTTGTTTTAGTAATACACTTTCCTCCGTCACGTTTCAGTTCATGTCCCACACGGTTGGAATCCATTAGGAGAGTGAGGGCAGGATGCTGCAGTACGATCCCAGATCAGCCCATGAAAGCATAAAGTCCATTCATCTCATTGTCCCAAGGGGAATAGTGACGGAGCAGAGCAGGCAAGTGCAGTGAGGCAGCAGCAAAAACAGGAACCTCAAACGACTACAAGACGTTTAGACAAGGTTGTTGACTAGCACAATCACTGGTGTCACTAAAAATAACACATTCATTCTTGCATTGCATTTTGCACAGCAACACCATTAGCCCATGGGATCTTTGGGTAGTCAATGTGGCTAACGTCTCATCCACTCTTGTGTTTCGCCTGTGACACACCACAGTACATCATCATAATGGCTAACTATACGAGGGGCCTTGGCATGACATTGGTGTTAGAAATTCATCACTCGGAGGTTAATACCAAATTTGTTCAAGGAGGACATCTACAATTCCTCATCAATGCCTGAGCAACTTTAATACATGCAATTCGGTTGTTTTGCCGTGATACGTAAACGGTATAGACAGCTGAGTAGACTTCAATTATATGCTGAATGAATTGGTGAGGGCAGCTGTGAGGCATGAATCTGTGATGATGGTGTTTGTGATAAAGCTGCAGCCAGCCCGATCTCAAGGGAGCACGCTCCACACATGAAGAGATTTGTTTTTTATCCCTAAGCTTGTGATAGTAGGTTTGTGAACAAGGCCTGTGGCCTTAAGCGAACGTCAAACTCGCCTGCTATTCATAAAGCAGGGGAAACTCAATGAGGAGTAACTGCAAAAATATTGTAATTGTGCCAGGAGATGGCATCAGTCATTTTACTCTGGTTCATTTATGCTCTCTGTGGATGTGTCTCTTTGCCGGAGGTATGCAAGGGAGACTGGGACTGTTTCATGCACCAATTATTAGGGTTTTTGAGATCTAATTCTTCAGGGTGTCTCCGGGTCTTGAAAAGGCTTAAAAAGCATTGGATTTAGTTTAATCAAAAAATGCCTTAGAAGGTATTTAAAAGTCTTACATATTTTCTCTTGCCTGTCATAGGCTGCAATGTGAGTTAAAAAAGGTTTTTGTAACTGAATGTGGACAGTCTGGAAACATTAACACCTTAAAAGTAAAAGTGTGGTTGTTTTGGCAGTGGATTGGATTAGATGCGCACAGGACACGGTTCAATCTATTTTATGTATATATTTTTGTAGTTTCAGTCGACACAATCAGACCTACACTGTCTATACTGATAGCTACAGTAACTAGGAAGCTCGACTCATAATGGGCAAGACTGGATTTTAGCAAAAACTTTAATTAATTAATAATTTTTAATACCATAATGCATCCTTCCATTTTCTGGTTCTGTTAGTACAGATCATGAAAATTTTATTTATTATATGATATGATATGATAGTAAATATTTTTATACTGTTGGGAAGTAGTGAAAATAATTATTGGCAATGTCTTCTGTTCTGAGATTTTTCATACTTTTATACTTTCGACAATACGATTGTGATAAAGGTATTTAGTGTTCTATGTGATATCAAAAATGTCTTTAAAAAAATCTTCAATTTGACTTGGTGAACCGTGCAGAAAACCAATGAAACAGGTATGGTTTAAAATTGTTTTCTGCAAAGTATTAGCGTTAGTGCCATGTGGTAACCTTTGAAGAATATTGCTTTGAGACCAAAATATTGTTCTGTTTTGAAGTTATTTGAGCATGCTGCTCACAGAGAGTAAATTAATTAAAGAGAAAAATAATGATCTTCAGAAAAACTCTTTTCACGTAACATGCACCAATACAGATTACAAATGCCCAAACGATCAAACCACGTTGAAGTCAAACAAAGCCGGCCTTTAGTAAACAAAATAAATTCTCTTGTCAAACTGAATAGAAGTCCCTGTCAATCTCAGCCAGCTCCAGCTCACTCTGCCTCACTTACCAAAGGTGGTGCCGGCGTCAGGCCTGGAAACGGATGACACAATGACGAAACCGAAGCCCTCGTTCTCTCCACGCTGGATCTCCACGTCGTACGGCTGCAGGGAGGCGGGCACCACCGCACTCCCGCTGCCGCCGCCGCCGCCACTGCCTATGCCGCTGGTAGATCCGCTGCCAGAGCTGACTGTGTTGAGAGAGTTCTGGCTCCCCTGGGGGGTCCTCTTGCCCTCCGTCAGGCTGGGTGCCTGGGTGCTGCTGTGGTGAGAGGAGGCCGGCGACGGGGGAACGTCACCTTCCCCTTTTGACACTGTAGATGAGGCAGAAGAGAACGGCCTGGTTAGGCAAGTATTACTCATGCATTTCTTTAACTTTAGACTCAGGCATTCATATCAAGAACCATGGCGCAGTTAAAGATAGGCTGCCTACGTGCACAGAAGAGCAAGCAGTGTGCATTATGTTTGTATTATATAACACGTTATATTTTATGTAAAGCTCTCATCACCTGGGTATCCGGGGGTCTTGCGTCTGACTGTGAGGTTGACGTGGCCCTGTTTGGCGGCTTGCTGCATCAGCTGCACCACCAGCTGGTGAGACTTGCCCACCACCGCCGTGCCGTCCACACAGATGAGCTCATCGCCCGACCGCAGGCGCCCGTCCTCATCTGCTGCCCCGTACTTCACAATGTGCCCTATGTAGATCTGGAAAAGGCAAGCACAGACAATGCGTGATGTAACGGATTACTGACGTTTGTTAAATTATGCAGTAATCCATTGTATCGTCTATCAACAGAGTGACATGAATACAGTAGGTTTATAATTATGATACAGTACTATGGCTAATGGAGAGTCATTAAACTGCAGTAAATTAAACCACCTGCCAAGAGAGGATATTAAATGACTCTGTTAAACACAGTAGCGTTTCAGAGTCTAGTACTCTTGCGTCACTTTGAAGGTATTTGTGGCTGACATTGAGAGAAACCAAGAACGCCAGTGCAGCCTATTGGGGCCACGGAGAAGCTTGTGTGCTTTAGGCATTGTGTGGGAGCGTACACACAGCTCTGACAGAAACAAGCGCACAACTACCACCCAGCATTTCTGGCACAAACAACAAGTACTAACTCCTGGGGGCTAGACCTGAAGCCTGCTGCCATTTTATTTCCCTCTATTGCTCAATATCTGCCTTTCACTCTCCCTCTTGCTCCCTCCTTTTAAGACAAATATATGGCGCACAGCCAGAGGGATTGTGGTTAAGGCCTTTGCTTCTCTTAACAAGCTGTCTATATGATCCTCAAGAGAGCAACTGCACCAGTTAGAGAGAGTGATGTGTTAGGACGTTCTGCTACTCCAGTTTAAAAGCAGACTAGACAGAACAGCAGGGGGAAATGGAAAGACCAACAAAACAGAGAACTGGAAAGCATATTAAGAAAAAGGACAAAGCATTCCCAGATTTAAAATCATCAGCAATAGTATGAATGGGGTGTTATAAGTGTAACTCTTTACATTCATCAGCTATTATGATAAACTATTGATGGGATTCAAAGGTGAAGGGATACTTACAGGCTCCCCGGGCTCATTTCCTCCCAGGATACGGAAGCCGAAGCCTGTGTCCTTCCGCCAAAGGAAAATGTCTTGCTCCTGGCAGTCTGGCACTGAAATGCACAAGAGAAACAGTGAAAGGACTCCATGGAGATCACCAAGCACCAAATCCGCCAAAGACCCGCGGGCTACGCTCAGCGATGACCGATTAGCATCTTTGTAGGGTCATCACTGAAATCTTGTTGCTCTAATCAGCAAGTCATGTCCGCCCTTTTGTCTAATTATCACAAATCCGCATCCAGTTGTGTAATCGATGATCAATCAGGTGTTTGTTTTTCTATTAGCATCAGAATGAGAGCAGGCCGGATCAACAGCTGCTCCTTCCCTAGCCTCTGCCCTGCCTCGTTGAGCAGATTGGCTCCTTGTTCTCACGCGTAGACCACAAACTGCACACTGTGACCTCATCATGCATGTAGACCTGCCATCTGAAAAGTTACTCAATGGCTACTGCACCTTTCTTACACACATGGATTTATAACCTCACTGTTGCCTATTTCTCTCTTGCAGTCCACCACACACACACACACACACACACACACACACACACACACACAGAGATACACAAACACAAGTCCCCAAAGATTTGCATATCGCCATGGACAGAGCAGACTGCAGAGGAGGACACAGGCAATTTGGTGTCAGTCTGTTCAACCCACGGGGCCAGTCCGCACAGGAGGCACAGAGCATTTTTTCTTGCACTGCCTGCTGTCTACACGGCTACCACGCAAGGCCAGTAGTGAACCCATTAGTTTCAGCTCTCCGGTGCTCCCAACAACGTGCTTGGTGTGAATTAAACTGCTGGATGTGTAATTAACCCTCTGCTGACCCGTGTCTATGGAGTAGTGATCAAAGCTCAACGTAAACAGTGAGAGGCGATGGCTGTGTGCAACATCAAACAGGTGATATGAAGCATTGAGGGAAAGCAAAATTCCCAAAAGGTCACCTTTCAGTCACACTGTACTGCCACTGAAATTATCCTCTTCAGTGGATGCATGTAATCACCTACTCACATATTCATGAGTGTGCACTTGCATGTTGCAGCATGCACATAAATGCTTTAAAAATACAGACAGAATCTGGGGCTCTTTGTCATTCATTGTGTCCTTCTCTCTTTCTTGTTTCATTGTGTCTCCCCTCCTCCCCAGCCGACTCAAAAAGGGGATGCTGCTCCTTCAGGGGGTTATCAAACAGATATACCAATCAGCTGCAGCTTAAAGCAGCTCTCTCCGGGCCCAGTTAATATTTAATCAGCAGAAGTCCTAGATTCTACAGGCAGCCATGATTATTAACCAAAACTGCAATACACGGCATGTGCACGACCTGGACTGGCAACAAATCGCAATGTGCGACAAGCTAACACAGCAGACCATAGACGTCGCCCCTCTGCTACCACAAAGCAATCTTTTGCAGCACAGATGTATTTCACAACACATACAGACCTATTCTCCTTTTTAAATATCGCCACCAGTACAAGTACAAGAGGTCTGAAAGATGTAATTCAGCCAGAACAGTGAGTGAACCTGTATTTTCAAAGGATCCTTCCCCCTTTCTCACAGGCTCTTCTATTAGAAACATAAAATGAGTGGTTTGACACCCTTACAGTGATTCCCCATGAATAATTCAAGAATAGGCCATGACTGCAAATTGTATTAAGGGGTCTCACAGAGAGGCTGCCTACTTTCTGGTGTTCCAGTTTTGGATTTTGGATACTCTGTTCTCCTAGGGACTAAACAGGGCGTGAGACAAGCTGTTTGGCTGCTGATAATGCAAACACTGTCAGTTTTTAAACATGGTTTAAAAGGTAAAGTGTACCTTGTCACACACACTGTTTTTTGTACTTGCCGGTCTAGAGGAAGGCAAGAACAGTGTCTGTAAGACTGACACATGCACACACAAACACACACACATACCAGCACACCACTCATCAGCAAGCACTTGCATGTGATTTCAAGGACACTTCCCTCTTGGAGGCACCTTTTGTCACAGGACCAGTTGTGACTTGCTAAGCACACAATTGTTTAGCAAACACACAAAATGGCATTAACAGATACAAACACACATAGACAGAGATGTGCCCTGTAGTGATCACACTGTATACACAGCTGTGATTCTTGTCCTCTCTTCAACTTCTTCACAATGGAAGAAGCTCACTTGCTAATGCACTCTAAGCAAAGCAATTACATATGTTTCCATTTCACTTCATCAAAAGGGTCTAACTATTCAATCAGTGGACATTATAGTTTTAAGAAATTCTACCCAGAAGTTATCTGTTGAATCATATTTTTCATAACCCCTGTG
>JAVQJD010036914.1:0-49261 GCA_036023655.1 Nannoperca australis
TCAACTCTGAGCCCAAAACCTCCAAAACCTCCAAAACTCTGAACCTCGGACTGCCACGTCGCAGCTGGCTGAGTGTGTGTGTGTGTGTGTGAGTGTGTGAGTGTGTGTGTGTGTGTGTGAGTGTGTGTGTGTGTGTGTGTGTGTGAGTGTGTGTGTGTGTGAGTGTTTGTTAATCCCTGGTATTAACTGTGTCTAGACAGTTGAGTCTCTCAGGTCCTCACTCTGCAGGGTCACAGTCGAGCCCTGACGCTCCTCCTTTCACCTACTCCTCTTCCTCCTCTTCCTCCTCTTCTCTTGACGGTTTCTTCCTATAACTTCTCTCCTCTCATCCTCTCATCCTAATTCATTTATTCTTTCTTCTACATGAATTTCTTTAAAGCTCAAATTTCAGACTGTCCTTGAACACACCTGCTGCAAGACAGTATAAGTGTGCCAGCGGACTCGGCGGCGTGATGTCATCCAACTCGATGATGTCATCACACTTCATGTTGTTGCTGTTTTGGATCCAGTTGCACACACACACACACACACACACACACACACACACACACACACACACAGTCACCAGGGGAAACACTCCTCTCTGATTGGCTGCCGGCTGTCTGTTGACATCACAGGTGTCTTCTTCAGTCACAGTTCAGGTCAGACTGCAGGTAACCAACAGTAACAGTACTGATGCTTCAGGCCGGGTGACCACTTAATTCCCTCAAGGGCCCCCTTCAGGCTCCTCCAGGACCTCTGGGGCCTCGTCAAGGACCTCTGGGGCCTCGTCAAGGACCTCTGGACCTCCTCAGAGACGGTTGCTCGTATATGAACGTCTGATTTGAGACTTGGCCTCTTATCTTCTCTCCAGCCGGGACAAACAGGTTCTGGGAGGAAACCGATCTGGAAATTCCTGCGCTGGATTGTTTTTTAGCTTGAACCAGAGATGACTCACGGTGGGTGAAGCCTGCACGCGCACACACACACACACACAGTCAGATATCCTGTGTACTGCATCAGCACACGCCCCTGAACACATCATTACAGCACAGACGTTCAGACAGTTTAAACACATTCATCAGGATCAGAAACCCCCGACTCGCTAGTGTTTACTGAAGTATCTGTAAAGAGTTACCTGTTTTCATTTCATCACAGCGCTCTCTGCTGCACGCTGTTTAACATGAACACACACACACACACACACCTGCTGTGATGAAGCCACAGGTAGCAGCACGTCTCTGCTGCCTCAGACTGTGACGTTCCCTCACTGACTGACTGTGTGTTGCATCATCAGGATTCCCCCCAGGAACAATCCCCTGCCAGCCTCTACCTGCCTGAGTGTGACACACACACACACACACACGACTGGCAGCAGCTGTCTGGGGGCGTGGCCGGACCGTGATGCTCTGTGTGAGGTGAGATCTCAGGATTGTAAATGATAAAGATTTATTCCTGCAGCGTTTGAGGTTTGTGTTTGTAACAGCTGACCTGCAGTACGTGCAGGCGTGCTGCTACTGTAACGCTAATGATCCTGCAGACGACACATATACATACATACATACACATACATATACATACATATACATACATATACATACATATACATACATATACATACATACATATACATATATGTATATGTATGTATGAATATACATATATGTATATATACATATATGTATATCTATATAAAGGCTTTGTTGCGTTGTTTGATTCTTGAGCCTCTGATGATCTACAGTTGATGCTAAACATAATGTTGAAGTTTGAGCTGCTCCAGCCCAAACATCACAACACACTTTCCCTGTCAGCGTGATTCAGACAGTTACTAATGGCTCACTGTGTTGGTGTGTGTGTGTGTGTGTGTGTGTGTGTGTGTGTTCATACTGTTTGTCTGGCCGTCTGTGTGTTCGTGTGTGATGATGTGATGCGTGGGCGGCTCGACATCAGTGTGTGCGTGTCGGTGTGGGCTGTGCTCGAGGTAAAGGCGGCATCTCCGAGAACAGTCTGTCTGACGGGGTGTGTGTGTGTGTGTGTGTGTGTGTGTGTGTGTGTGTGTGAGAGAGAGAGAGAGACATGGGGAGTGAGTAGGCAAGGCCAAGAGACGCCCCTCGACACACCACACACCCCCTCACAAATTATGTCGGCATGGTTGCTGTTGCCAAGGTAACTGTCCCAAGAGTAAGGGTGGGGTGGGTGCAGCTGGGTGTGTGTGTGTGTCTGTGCGTGCGCGCATGGTGGTGAAACTAATGGGTGGGGGGTTTCATACTGAATAAGAGCCATTCATCGTTGTGAGGTCAAGATGGGAGACATTTGACTGGGGCAAAATGTTTCAGAAATGTTGTGGGATGGTGTGTGCAGGATAAAGAAAGCAAGGCAGAGTTGTAACCAAACAGAGACTCAGTGGGTGTGTGTGTGTGTGTGCGCGCGCGCATGCATGTGCGTTTATAAGGCCACTTTCAGTTCCCTCTTGCAGATCTGAGTGTCATCCTCCTCGCCATAATGCCGATTTAATGCACTCCAAAGTGCGGACGTGAGCTGGATTTCAGTCTTTCTGACCCAAAAGGATCTCGTGACGGTAACAAATTCTGAATGTCGCTGGAGTTTCCACTGCAGGGGTGGTTTCACATTCAGTTAAGCTGAGCGTTTCCCTTTATATTGAATTAATCGAGGTAATGCTGTTCTTGTGGCGCACGCGCTATAATTCAAATGACGTGCTGGATGCTTGAGTAGACAGAGTAAGGTATGAATTCCACCAGGGTTAGATTCCAGTGAAGAGGGTGGCAAAAATATCTAAACAGAAGACATGATGTTGCAGTTTCAACATATGCTTGGAATTCAAATAGTTTAACCCGTGAAGACATTGTCAGATGACTGACATTGCTGACAATTGCCTTCTTATGTTATAACTAAGGACAATATGTTAGCAAGGTCAAACAGGCATACTCTTTCATTGCCTCAATGATTTGGCTTGAGTCAATGGACACCTCCCACAGTTTCTCTGTCAAGTATGGATATTATGACTTTGATGCCCTCTGAGACGTCCTGATAAAGAAATGGACTTGTTGGAGGAAACAAACATTTTTAATGTAAAAATCTTCAACTTTTCATCTTGTATTATTTTCCAACTTCAGGACACGTTGTATGGTATTGTCTATGTAACCAGAAATGTGCCTGTGCATAAACACGCGTTGTTATTTTTATTATTCTCTGTAAACTAACTTAACTTAATGTAATTTTACTCTGGCTAATGCATCCTCTGTATCAACTGAAAATGACATCATGTCAGCCAAGTACTGAACATTGGCAAACAAGAAGGTAATGTCAGACTGAATAATGGATAGTTAGCAATGAGCCTTTCAGTTGAAAGATCATGGTCTTGGCATATGTTGTGACGCAGAAGTTATGACATTTGTCTTAGCTGACTGATGTTTGCTTCTTGCAAGTAGGTTCCACATCTTTGTTTTGGGTTATCATAACATCTTGCTGTTAAAAGTTATTGCTAAGATGTGGCGATCAGCCAGATTTAACTATAACCGCTTGGTGAAAATTAAGGTAAAGTTTTCAACTTTCGTTGTAAACTGTCCCGTTTTTCCACATATTTAAAGCTCTGTTGCTGCGCAGGAATTGTTAAGATGAAAATTCTGCTCAGTGAACTGTTGCACACTGAGACCGACTAAATAAGAAACCTTAGACAAAACAAACAGAAGAGTCACGATTCTGTTGAAATCACTGTGCTGCTCACGCACCCACTGGGATTAATGAAACCAAGATCAGTGTAAAGCAAAACAATTTACCTCTCCGACAGTTTGCTGAATATTAACAAAGTACCCAGTGGCTAATAAGCTGAGATTCCCCACTGAGCTGAAGTATAAGTTTCTTCTATCTGCCTTTAGTGTGCAGAACGTTCCTCTCCTACTGTGACTGTTTCGCTGTTACAGATAATCTTTCCACGTCTTCCTCTCTTTTACTCTCCTCATTTCCTTTCCGCTCACCCATCTCCTGTGCTTTCGCCTGACTGTCAGCATCTTGTGGTTCCTCTCATTATCTGTCTTTGTTTCTTCTTCCCCTTCTTCTTCATCCTGAGTTCTCTGCCTTTTTTCTCTGCTTCCATTAGTCTCTCCCTTCCTCTTTGTCATTTGTTTCTACTCCTCTTCTCCCACAGTTGCTGTCTCCCCTGCTCTCTCCCTCACCCATCATCCATCCAATGATCATTTTTTAACCCTGTCATCGTATAATTTTTACTCTCACTCTCACCTCGCCTTTTTCGATTTTATATCTGCCTTTCTCTGCTCTTTATATTTATTATGAGCTTTTCATAAAGTGACAATACAATTGCAATACAATAATACAAGTGCCAGTGCAGAAAATAAATATCCATATTATATAACAGGTCTGCAGTCAAAATATACAAAACACACACAAACAACTTAGTCATAGACGAATTGTGATGAAGAGCTTTGAGAAATTGGTTCTCCATCTAAGACAACATGACAGCCAGCCTGTGAATGACAAATAAACGACAAATAAAAAACCTTTTTTCTGTTTTCTTTCTTTTCTCAAACCATGTGTTTTTTTTTCATTTTCTTTTAAACCCGCTTGCCAACTAACATGATACGTAGTATATAAAGAACAGATACAGCAGAGTGTTGAAAGTGTTCAGAGACATTCATCACTTCTGTCTCAGATCCAACAGCTTCTCCAGTGAGCTGTAGTTTAAATAATTGCTATGTGTTTGGAAAAGCAAGGTTGTTTTTAAGAATAAGGGGCAGCCACAGTGATGTATCAGCAAACCGATTTATGTTGTGATGGATAGATTTCTCTTTGTTGTGTTTTAATGCGGTGGGAAAAGCAGAGGAACTATAACAAGAAGCTCTTTATGCTTGTCTTGTGTAACCCTTTGAAAAGTCCTACACCAACGACTAACAACATCTTTTTTCATTTCTATCTGAATCAAATTTGAGAATGCCTCAGATTGTCCAAATCTATCAGTCCAGATGAGGTTCAACAGGTTTTTACTTTATCAGATTGACCTGAAATCTGATGGAGACACATTCCTCAAAAGCCACGCCTGTACGAACAAAAACAAGTGAGTTAGTTTGCAATTGCAGGTTTACATTTGTCATTGATCTTTACAAAAACTGTCTGACATTGGTAGAAAATCAGTGCATTTCTCACACACACTTTACTTAAACACCCAATTCCTTCAGAGTACTTCAGTGAGTGCTGACTGATGGTTTGAATGATTGATTCTCACAAAGGAATACTGACCAGGTTATATCCTGTATGATCAGATTTAGCTGCTTGAAGAAACACGCACTGTGTTTGAGAGGGGGTTATCAATCACTGCAGGGAAAGATTCACCACATGAACGATTCAATGCTCTCTGGTAAAATAAGAGTGAACTGAGTTCGCTGCTGCAGTGAAAGATGATTCATTATTAATGTCTTCTTTAAATCTTCCCCTAGGTGAATCAATATTTTGTACTAAAACTACACTGAGAAACAATTTATGTTAATTACAATCTGTATTATTATCCCATACATCAAATGTCTCCTTAGGGTCTGGTTTATACACTTAGAATAAAACATGTACTCTTCTGCTTTTTGTCCCATTTGGGATCATTTGGTATAAAGCATTACGGAACAGCCAGGTTGCTAAACAAGAGTATGCTGCATGCACTTCACTAACATCATAGGCCCAATTTTCAGGGTTTTGAGGTTGAAACAGTTTTTTATTTAGCTCTATCTGTCACTGCTATTTAGAGCTACCAATGTGTTAAGCCATGCCTGGTGCTGCTTTAAAGCCTATATGTTTATGCTTGTAGGGTTGTGAGTTGATGCCAAGCCCAATCCACTGAAGAACACTTGGCAGTTATAATATTAAAGTTAACACAAGACAGACGGAAGTGCTGTGCATTGTTCTCATAGTTTACATGGTGCAACAGTGTAATCATTTAAAAAACATTTTATCTACGTGCTCGTTATCTGTGCTTTCAGAATCTCTCATTATCAAGCAATCTGTCTGGAAATGTAGAGGTGCGGTGTGTGTAAGGGTAAGTATGTGTGTCTGTGTTTGTTTAATCACAAAAGATACATTACAGTTTCTTTTGTTTGACCCGGGTGTCTGCTGCGATGTGTGATAGATGCTCCAGATGTGGGAAGGTTTGCATCTTTGTCTGGTATGTCAGTTTGTCTGACTGTCTTTCTGTTGAAAAAACAGAGATTCATAATTGGCTTTCAAAACTCTGTTCGTGTTATGTGCGATTTTATTTTTTTTTTTGCTATTGATTGTTCCTTGTCGTTCCCAATGTCGTCAAAGGCTTTCTTCTTCTCGTCCTTGTCAGAGCTGATCCAGAACGGCCGCCTGCTGACGCTGCCCCTGCTGGCGGGAGACCTGCACTCCTTGCTGCCTGATGAAGATGGAAGGAGTCTGTATGTGGCCATGAAAGATAACCTGCTGTCTACCAGTCTGGATGACATAACACAGAACCCACGCAAGGTTAGAACTGGAGGACACACACACACACACACACACACATTCACATACCATCTGCTGCAAGGTACAGTAAGATAGAAACATACATGAGACATACACATGGATGCATGCACGCCGATACACATGAAATACGCAGATAAACAACAGTCATAATACAGCAGATTCAGATACCCGGCATTGCAGGGCTTTGATAGGACACATTTTTGATGAAATTAGGAAGATATTAAGTCACACCCCTCTGACTAATATCCCCTCTGATCACCTATCTAGCTCTATAAGCTTAAAACAAGCTCAGCAATGGCTGTACATCTTAAGGAAGCTGAAGGGCAAAATTCCAGGCAAAATTCTCGTGCCAAGTTCTTGTTTACTTTTGTAGAGAAACGATAGAAAGCATCCTGACTGGAAACATCACAAGCAGGCATGGGATGTTCATGGCTCGGGACAGGAGGGCTCTGCAGTTGGTGATTAAAACTGCCCACAACATCATGAGTACATCTTCCCAGAGTCCAAAGGACACTAAAAGACAAGCGATACAGAAGTATCTGTTGCCGTGCCACCAGACTGCAAAGCAGCTTCTTTCCTCCTCAACTCCACCTCATCCTTCACACTCCACTATAAATAAATGATATGGGACCTCCTGTTGCGCTGGTTTTTGCAGAATATTATACCACTTCCTTTTGTATAATATATATCTTAATATATAAAATTTGAATCCTATAATTATTGGAAACATTTGTATATATGTTTTATGTGTGTAGCGTGTTCATCTGTGTTGCTAAATGAATTAACCTGGAATCCTTGAACAGCAGTCTAGCTGGCCAGCCACCCACTCAGCCAGGCAGTCAGCCAGCCAACAAAAGAATAGATCGTGATAGTCAACTCATAACTCAGCTCCATGCTGGCTGTAAAGGTATATATTTGTACATACAGTATTTATAGTCTGTTTATACTGTTCCAGCCTGTGTGCTGTTTTTTACCCTTGTGGTATTAAAACCACTCACAGTGCCATATTCTGTACATCTCGGTTTATTTTCTCTGCCACTGACATCCAGAGCTTCTTATCAGTGCAGCCTGAGAGAAGTAATTCTTACATTTTCATTTCTTTCTGGCTTGATAAAACTGACTTTGGCATTGAGAGATGGACACATAATCAATTCCTTCAACTGCAACGCTACTGCCTTCAGTCGCATTTTTCTTTCATGAGGCCAACCACCCTCTAGGCGTTCCTTCTGTGTGAGTCTACAGCTTGCAACATTCAAATTACACAAAGGGTCACCGAAGGTTTGAGTTTGTGTTGTGGCTTTCTCTTGCATATTTGTTCCGTTGCATATTTGTTCTCTATGCATTCTCACTACTTCTGTTGTTTCCATTTTCTTCCTTTCTCGTTTTCAGTGCTGGCGTTCTCTACCAAAGGACAGAAATGTTCTTAACATCACTTTTTCCTTGCTTAATTTGTGTAATTCCTTTTTTTCCTGCCAAGAGCCACATTTTTGTAAGTTGAATAAACTGACAACCACCACGCTCATCACAGAGGGTTATATTTCTATTAACAAAGAACTTACTGCATCTACTGGTCTTACCTGGTGAGAATCCTTTAGTGGTGTTCCATGTTGCTGCCAGTGTGTGGTATTTGAAGATAAGGGGGAACGTGTTTTCTAATCTAATCTGATCATCTCAACTCCGCACAGGGCTCTGGCGGAACGACTACATCGGGGAATGATTACTGGACATCCAGAATAAACTGTTTCCTGAAAGCACAATCATTTGTCATTAATCACTTTATGAGAGTTAGTGTCACATTTTCTGGATTGAAGCAAATTCAGACTTAGGGCACAAAAAAAAAAAACACCAAAAAAAACCAACAGCTCGAGAATTTTCTGTTGTTTTCTGGGCCAACATCCATGCACAGATCGTCTTATTTTCTTCACGATTAATGATCTTTGTTATAGTTCAGAGGTCAGAGTTTTCATTTGGCTGATATTTTAAGTGATGTGAACTAAAACAAAATCAAAAGTTCCTTCATGTTCTTAAGTAAAGTGGTGCGTGGAGATAAGTGAGGAGGATCACTTCATCATATCGATTCCATCTCTGCTTCACCATCCTGGTCTCTGAGGGAATGACTGAGTCAGAGAAATTTGATCAGTCATGTGGCTGGCATTTGCCATTAAGTCTTGACATGTAAGCAGTGGAATGATTCCCATTTGGAGTGTTTTTTAAATACACTTATTAATATTACATGCACACAAACAATGCAATTTAATGTGTTGTGATTACATCAGTTCCATTAGGCTATTAGCTATTTTTGGAGAAATTAGTCTGGGGAAGTCATTGATTTTTCCATTTTCTGTTTAGAAATAAGTATTTTCAGGGGTGAATATCTGAACTTATCTACCTTATCTAAACTAATCCACTAAAACACACACACACAGACACACACACAAAATGTATTCCGACATTGTGACTCGGACAGTTTCAAAAAAGCAGAGGAGCACTGTCTCACAATGTCTTCACAAAAATCTTAAATCTTTTAATGTCTCTGTGTCTGCTCCAGAGCTGGAAAAACCTCAAGGTAGATTAATTACTCATCCTTAGCCACCATCACTGCTGCTCTGACAGTTTAGCACATCGTCAGGACTCTGCTGTACCTGCCAGCTCCTCACGATGAAGCTGCCTCGCAAGAGACATTTTATTAATATCTTCCTCTTCTCCTCCTGCCTTTTTTCCTCTAGATTAGTCACATTTTGCTTACTGTCCACGCCCTGCTTCCTCATAAAGAACCTGCCAATGTCAAAAGCAGGGTGGGGAAAAAAAGCTACCTTTAGAGAGAGCAAACTCTCAAACTGTTTTCTTCATCTCTCTCTCTCTCTCCCTCTCTCTTTCTCTCTCTCTCTCTCTCTGCAGCTGTACTGGCCAGCCAGTCCAGACCGTGTCCAAGAATGTCTCATGGCTGGGAAGGATCCAGAGGTGAACACACACACACACACACACACACACACACACTAGATTGCATAAGCAAAGCAACATGTATCACCACGGTAACTACTCTGCAGGTAATTGGTTTTAAAGTCACACAGGAAAGGAAGTACATTTACACAGAATTCTACAGAGATAATAATATAATAATCAGTGACTTGACGGTCAGGTCATGTCAGCTTTTTTCATCCTTTCTTCGCTGCCTGCTTCAAATGTTATGCAACCACACTAGGAACTTTCTCAAGCAAGACAGTTGCCTGATAGATAACTATCTGGAGCGGAACTAAAGTTGAATAATCTGATTCACTTGGGAACAATAAACAAACAAGAGAGCTCTGATGTTGACATGGATATGAAGATTCAGGTTAGCTAGATTTATTCAACCAACAAAACGACATGTGTGGGACAAAATGGATAGACTTATCAATAGACTAAACAGGTGATGCAATAAGCAAACTTATCTTGCTTTTAAGTTCAGTAGCCGGAGAGCTTTTGCGTGCAAAAACTCTGGCGGTTTGGGCAAAGTTTAACTTTGATGCGTGTGTCTCTCTCTTTCTGTCCAGTTGGAATGTGCTAACTTCATGCGAGTTCTGCAGCCTTTTAATCAGACTCACCTGTACGTTTGTGGCACCGGTGCCTTCAACCCCCGATGTGCTTTCATAGCTACCAGCGTCTTCCAACAGGTATCACTGCAAGCACACACTTCATTCACTCCAGATTTCATTTGAGCCCCGCTTTACATTCGTACATGTAGACAAATTCATACCACACCATCTGACACATAGGCAGCAGAAGGAGCAGCACCACAAGGCCAAAGAAAATGATACAGTACATGGCAAACCTAAACCAGACCAACAACAACAACAAACATAGAAATGCAAAAATAAGTGCATTTCTATGCTGTGATTTCACACTGTGAAAATCAGTGTTTCAGTGTGTATGAATGTGTGAATGTGAAGAAATTATCTGGATGCACCAGTTAGTGACTCTCAGTTCAGACACTGAGGTTGACAAAAATGCAGGCATTCACCAACCTCAGATGCGATTTATTATTAGTTAAGAGCAGTGTGCAAAATATTGTAATTTTGTCTGGTTAAAGTGTTCTGCACAGCCATTAGGCTACTCCACCAAACATGTTTTGCAGAGGCAGAAGCTCTGTTTTTAGTTTCCACCACTCCAACAGAGTAATACATCTTCTCTCAAACTGATCCTGTCACTTCATTTGTTTCATATTATTTATATGTTTATTATTCTTATATTTATATATCATTGTTGATATTAATCATCATTATTAAAGTAAATAGGTCCATAAGTAGCACTCTGGTCAGAGTTGGGACAGAAAACATGTTACTGGCCTTTCCTCCTCATCACATCCAAACAGCTGTAGCTCCTTAGCTAGCTAGTCAGAAAGCTAATGTAAAGCCTTTTCAGGCAGGATCATACAATATAATATTTAAACAGTTAAAGAAATACAATGGTGAAATACAAAAAAGATGACTGCAGGACGCACTTTTTTTTTTTCCTGCAGCAATGCTGTTCCCGCCACCCTCTGTCCTATGTGTGTGTTCTGACTCCCAGTCCCAGCCCCTATACACAGGCCTATCAGCAGCTGAAATATCACATGTGGTGTCTGCCCCTAGGCCCATATATCTACCAGGGTTCACCCTGTGCCATCTGTCTATAATATATATAATATACCCTTTGTCATGGAGGCTGCACTCTGGGTGCCACTGTAGATTTTTTATTTGACATTTTATGTCAAATATAAAGTAAATTTATAATTTCAGTCAGGGGTGTCTGTGTAGAGATATGTGTGTGTGTGTGTGTGTGTGTGTGTGTGTGTAAGTGCATGTATTTGCCAATTGTGTGTGTCAGTGTGGGATCATCAGAGACTGCGTGCGATTTTATGTATGTTGGTATGTGCATTCCTACATTTTGTTTAGGTTGCCTTCTAGCAGTGTGTGTGTGTGTGTGGGGGGGGGGGGTCATGGAACAGATAATCCCATAAAAGGCCATGTGAGATCAGAGGTTCAGACGTGGTGCTTAAAGGAGCTGGTGGTGCTGACTGGTTTAAGACTAAAATCCCTCAACTTAGCCTGATTACCCTCAATTAGCCACTTAGTCTTTGAGTGGATGTGTGTGTGTGTGTGTGTGTGTGTGTGTGGCAGGCTAGTTCAGATGGCTGGAAAAGTAATTCTGTTTATTTGACAGCATTAGTGAATGAATAAAATAATTTATTAATAAAACACTGAATTCAAGAATCACATCCTTTCAGTCTGCCCAAACAATGTGCTCTCTCTTGTCTGTCTTTTTTTTTTTGTCCAGCTGATTGTCTTGCTCTCCGTCTGAGTGACTGTGAGTGATGGTCTGTCTCTGTTTTCTTCGCCAGTCAGAGCACCAGACTCTCTCCTACAGCCAGACAGAGTGTGGGAAGGGGAAATGTCCCTACGATCCGTTCCAGAAAACTGCTTCTGCTGTCGTTGGTAAGTTGATGATGGAAATATGAGTCTGTTGTTGCAGCACGGTATGACACCCTCTGCAGAAACATTAGCACAATACTGACTTTGTTAATATTATGAATCATTTGATAGATTGGATGTTTTTTCTAAACATGATTTCACTATGTGAATATGAATCCTGTTTCTTATAGAAATTTGTAAATGCAAATTCATTTGTGAAATATTTGATGAATCAGCGGAACTCAAACCAGCTTAAAACATGTTGTAACCATGACCACAACCTATCCTAAAATGAACCGTAATAACTTAACCCCAACCTACTTGTTATCACAGGAAATGTGTAAATTAGTTGCAGTCTGTCAGTATCAGATGCTCGTCATCAGATATCTTAAGATGAACCATTGTAACCTAAAATTCAGATTGCCAACAGCGTTCTGTTCAACCTAACCCTTTTGTTATTTTGTGCAGATGGAGAGCTGTATGCTGGGATCACCTCAGACTTTATGAGCCGGGACTCCGCTTTCTTCCGCAGTCTTGGCAGCCGTCATGTGATCCGCACCGAGCAGTACGACTCCACCTGGCTGCAGGGTAAGTGCAGCTGTGCAGGTAGCATTCTAACTGTACGCAAGCGTAGTTAGTATGCTACCCAGGAGTTTGCTCCGTTGTAACCTGCTCTTTAGTGAGTTAGAACTAAACCATGTGGCACACTGCTAACAGCTAACATGATAGCAGTTCTTTGCGTGTAAAAAACAATTTATAATAATGATAAATCATCAGTAACATTTAAATTCTTTATCGCAGCTACTCCTTCATTACATATCTGTGCTGATTGTACATCTATTTCTGTGTCTCTTTGATATGAAGTCATTAAAATGAATATTTAAAAAATGCATTTAACAACCATCTTTCTCTTTACTTCTTGCTTTGTAAACTGAACTCTTTTCCAAATCAACATCCTCAAACCATCTTCTGCACACGGCTGGTGTTGTGTCAGGCCAGCGTGTCGGCGTCTGCTGCCGATAACAACAAGATACATGTTGACTCAATTGTACCTCCATCATTCCTTTGACCTTTGCTATCTCTATTTCTTCTACATTCTAACATGCATATTACGTGCATATCAGCAGAGGTGGATTGCGTTGCAGATGATATACAATTTACCTTTTCTTTCCCTGTCTCTCTCTCTCTCGCCAGATGCCCAGTTTGTGCGGGTAGCGCCGCTGTCTGAAACTGATAACCCAGAAGATGATAAGGTCTACATGTTCTTCTCTGAGCGCGCTCAGGAGGCAGAGGGGGCTGCTGGGAAGGTGCTCTACTCCAGAGTGGCACGTGTGTGCAAGGTATTGAGTGCATTAGTCAAGGAGAGATAAAGAGACCGGGTTTGTATATGTTTATGTGGATATGTATTAAAAGGCCTGACCATGTTCATGTGTTTCACAAAATGCTTTAAAAATCAATAAGTAATTACATTTTAGAGCTGCAACTAATAATCAATTTAGTATTTGTATTATAGGCTTCATATTCTTAGTTCTTTATTTGGATCCCCATTAGCTTCCACAAGAGGGCTAGTCATCCGGGCGTTCACATAAAATATTTATAGGAATAAAAAAATGTTTTTTGCATTCTTTGAATTTCTTTTAAGTAGATGTGTTTGTGAGAATGAGAGAGACTGATATTTTTACTTCTTTTTAAAACTTTGTATAGAACGACATAGGAGGCCAGAGGAGTTTAGTCAATAAGTGGAGTACTTTCCAGAAGGCTCGTATGGTGTGTTCAGTCCCAGGACCAGACGGCCTACAGACACACTTCGACCAGCTGCGTGAGTACATGACAATACATGCACAGTAAAACTGATCGCATAAGACACGCCTCAGCCACTGGTCACATCAGCAACTGGAGCTCCGCCACTGAATGCTTCATGTCATGAAAGAGGTAATGAGGTCAGATACTCAAGCCAGTATGTGCGTGTTGACGAGTGTGATACACAAAGTGGTGGAGTTTTCTTGCTTAGATGTTTTGAGGCGATGAAGGAGAGTTCACAGACTCAAGTGACTTAGAAGTGCCAAACCACAGTTTCAGTGTGTGTGTGTGTGTGTGTGTCTGCATGGCTCCACGGTAACCACGGTGATTAACAGCCCTGTCGGTCACCTTGGGTTCGTCTTCGTGCCTCAGCCTTGGTAACCACGGCAACTGGCCTCAACATTCGGTTGCCATGGGTTTCATTATCAAGGATTCCGGTTTTCTCTGTGTGTGTGTGTGTGTGTGTGTGTGTGTGTGTGTGTGTGTGTGTGTGTGTGTGTACACATATGTGTATGTGTTAGTCCTCAGGACCAGTAGGTACGAGTCTTTGATGTGTATTTTGAAGAAATTTGTCTGTTAGCCTCTGTTCGCTCTCTGTGTTTGTCAGTCTGAACTCGTATCTGCAGATGTACAAGTCTCTGATTTTTCTGCCTTCCACTGTGAACCAGCGCCGCACTCTTGGCGATTAGTGTGTTCACACGCATTAGTGGTGATGAACACATTACTGTTAGTGCATGGCAGACAATCGCCCGCTGTCAGTGTTGGTGTCGAAAGGGCCTGCACACCCACACAGGTGTCTTCAGTTGCTGAGCGCTGAGAATTACTGTGCGTTCGCCAAACTTCCGCTACTAATAAAAATGACTCTGCCCATCATTCACCAGGGTTTAATTTAGCTGGCTCAGAGGGAGTTAGCTGATACATTACAGTGCCAAGTGTGCAGGTCATGTATGCAGCACCATCAATGATGCAACAACTGAAGAACCTTAGTTTTTTTTTCCTCTTAAATTTTACAACAGAAATCCTTAATTTACTTTTTAAAAAGTGCAGTAAAACTTGCAGCACAGTGAGGGAGATCACATCAATCACATCTGCACACGCCCAGGCACTGCGTCCTTTACCCCAGGTGTGACTTGAACTCACAATCGACGGCTTAGGTACTGGGGCTTCGGTGATGCAAATGACAGAGAGACAATTCAGACAATGTACAGCGGGACATAAACAGCAGGGAGCAAACACTGAGAACACAGGCATCATGCGACACATGCAGTGATGCAGCTCTATTTATACTAGACGGCAGCACCATGAAGTGCCACAAAGCTTCTGCCCCCTGTCTGAACCTGACGTTATACAGTCACCTCAGACGGTACTTGAAAAGGGGACATACCCTAGAGGCTTACTGACAAAGTTACATCTTTAATAAACGGACAGGGAGTGTCTAAAACCACCTCACCGAGGTGAGATCAGTCTAAATGTAAATGCGGCCGTTGTCTCCTCTGCTTTGATTTTAACCATTCTATTTTGAATATATGCTTCTGGGAAGTGCAATATTGAAATGTTATGGGGCTGTCAGTCACCTCAGATGGTACTTGAACCCACAATGCCTGGCTTAGGAGGGCGTCTCATCCGGGGCGTTCAATAAACATTTGGGACATGCAAATATAGAACTCTGAAACAGAGGGAGATTGTTTTGGGGACAGGAACATTTCTTTTCTCCGCTGTAAACAGAAACCTCTCAGGGTAAACAACATGACTCCTCTGCCACACACAAACACACACACAGACACACACACACACACACACACACAGATAGCTTTTGAGCTGTGTGTGTACACACGTACTCGAGTCTTGTACACAAGACAGTTCTGACTTGTCATGAGCATAAATATTTCTACTCAGCATGCCTGTGGCCACTTTTTACACATCTGATAAGGGTCAATACACATTTGTTTGTGAATACGCTTCACCTCCCACCAAACACACACACACACACACACACACACCCAGAGAACACTCCACCCCCTCAGAAACACTACAAATCCCACAAACCTGGGAGAAGGTCTGCTGGTTTCCATCCTAAACTGCACACATTATACAGAACTTGAATGACAACTTATTAAAACTAATGCCAATAATGTGCGCGTTACAGTAGGCACAGACATAAGGAGAAAAGTAAAAAATTATGTATTTTTGGAGGACTTTGGAATTCTTAATTCACCTCTATTGTCTGTATTATATTTTTGAACGTAGTTGACTCACATATTTTGAAGTATTTGAACACCCTCACAGACATCTGGTCCCTGATGGCCACATGGACTGACTCATGACATAGGGGTGCTTCGAGTTTATTGTTCAGTTGTTGTTTTTTCCGCATTGACTTTCATTAGGCTCCCTCTTAGTGTGTCTAGCTCTTGTTGTCAGTGTCACTTGCCTCACTGAACCACAGTTATTCAAAAACTCAAACGCCGGGTGGAAGTGGTTCACGGCTACTGTTTTGTCTCTCATGTAGGGGCAGATGTTCAAACTGCCGCCCATTCAAGCGTAATGAATGGGCGGCTCATGGGAAAGGATTATCTGCTGTTTACTGCTGTTGTCCCTGTTGCAGTTGTCGTTGTTGTTGTGGAGGTTCCATGAGGTTGTGGACAGCCCTCTGTGGCCGGACTCAGTGTCATGCCACTAGAGACACTGAGGTATTTTCATCATCTATTTTTGTCTGTGTGACAAAACCTTTCCCGACACAAGACAGCACCCATATCCTTTTTTCCCACGTCACCCGCTAATGCTGGAAAGGAATTGAGGGAGGAAGAGGGAAAGTATAGGGGAGAAAGAAAGAGTATTTATGTTTGGAAGGACTTCACTGGAACAGTCTGGGGCTGCACTGAAGGGCGAGTGCTACATCTGAATAAATATGAGGAGTGGAGGGAGGGAAGATGACGAAAAGATGACGAAAATGAAGAATGTCATCTTCACAACCACTTAGTATGAAGAGGTGAAGTCTGCGAAGGGCAGAAAGAAAGAATTTGTTAGATGAATCAAAAGATGTAGATGGAAAAGAGGGAGTGCTGGGGATGATTGAAGGATGGGAGACATGACAGTTGGAGGGGATGGAGAAATCAATTTACAGAGAATCTCACCAACCAGACCGACATTAGTTATATTTACGATCAGACTTGGATGCAAATACGGTCATAAATTTGTTGGTAAATCTAATCATGAATTAGTTTGAAATGCTACAACAGATTAACAGATTAACCATCAGATATTTGATATATTTTTGAGGAGAACAAATAAAATATCATAAATTTCACCTGGCATCAGTACAAATTACTTTGCTTTAAGGCTTTTGTACAATCAAGGTACATTTTTTTCGGTGGTAATTCAGCATTCTTTCTACATTTGTGTTGTTTCAAGATATTTCCAGAAGATGTCTTAAAGTAGAAAACCAAATAAATGGAACAATTTTATTTTGTTTTAAGAAAAAAAAAAGGTTTAAAAGCTGAATAAGACACTAAGGTGGGTTAATGGGAATCAATAGTAGAAATAGTGGTTTTCAACTATTTTTTAGTACTTGTTCAGTATCAATAAAATATTTTCAGTTTGTCTTAGAAAGAAATGCACGTTGCAGTGCTCTAATGCTCCAACTGTTGACCCTACAGCCGTGATGGAGAGGAGCTAAATTGAGGAACAGCAGGTGTGTTTTGTAAACCGAAGCCACTTTTGAACCATTTTAATTCAAATTTGAACCTTTCTTTGGTTCGACTGAATCTTCTTTGGGGCTGAGTGGGGGAGATAATGTCTCAGTCACACATATATGAACTGAGGATCGAGCAGTTACTGAGCCACCAGGACCCCCAACCCAGTCAGATTAATCTAGCAAATGCTTTTCCCGTATTTACTGCTTAATTACCTAATGAACAAAACACTTTGTGTTTAAAGTGGGTATCAAACGTGTTTTGTGATACTGAGAAAAAATTAATCATGTTTTGACGCCTCCATTGGGCCTTTCTAATCCATCAAAAATACTTGAATGGAAGCCCAGTCAGAAGGAGAAACAGAGGAGAAAGGGAGGGGGGGGGGTAGTCTTAGCAAGAGGATGAGAGAGAAAAGATGAAGTAGGACAAGTAGGAAGAGGGTAGAGGTTATAGCACGAGGTGTTGATCAGGCAAGAGAAGAAAGAAGGAGGAGGGGATGGAGGAGGACACGAGGAAAATACAGGCAGAGGAGAGAAGAAGCTGTTATCAAAGTGCTGAGAGAGAGAGAGAGAGAGAGTATGAATAGCTGTCTAGGAAGAGGACGGAATATAAATCTGGTTTCGGGGTATGAAAAATAAAGAAAGTGAGAACTATGAAGTGGACGATGAAGGGAATATTTCAGATGGGGCTGATATTTAAAGGTTATTTCATGGGCAGAATGCGCCTTCATTGTCTCATTCATTGTCTCTGCCACCAGTTTCCTATTCCTCTTGAGCTACAGTGGCCTCAAAGTGACAATGGAAGTCATATTGTCACTATATGAAGAGAAATAAGATGGCTAATGAGTGCAGAAATCTGGAAGAGGAGGCATGAACAAAGTATGATTTGCAAGTAAGAAAGGTCATCACTGATCATCGGCAGCACTCTCTACAGTGTAGAACATTAGTTTAGGGGCGGATGCCGCCAAGGAGTGTGAAATAAAAATAATTGGTTTAATGGATAGACAGAAGGGAGAGAAAAGGACAAAACCAGAGGAAACAATCAGAGAGAAAGGAAGTAGATATTTATCTACCAGGGAATACTAACACATGGCATTTTTCCTCTAAGGACACGGAGGGGGGATGAGTGAAGTGAAGTGAAGCTAAAAGGATGATGAGGACTGATGGGAGGGAGACAGGCGGGGGGGGTGGGGGGGTGGAATGGTGTTAATAGGAAAGGATGGAGCAGATAGTGAGATGGAGAGTGAGGGGAGGGAAGAAGAGGCAGGGTAGAACAACAAGGAGGAGATGTGTACAAAATGTGAGGTTTCAGATGTTCGCAGCTCAGTTTCTCTGAAGAACATGACAAACATGAAAAACATGAAACATGAAAAATAAGCATTTAACGAGAGAAAAGGTGTCCAGACAATGAACTGTACCACCAAGGAATAAATGTCCTTTATTGCCACCTTGGAAGAGTATGCATCGTCCAAATGAATATCACTGTCTGGACATAAATGTTAAAACTGAGAGACACATCAAGATGGGGTTAACAGCAGTGGCTGGAGGGGGAAACGTGTCAGAGAAGAAAGGTGAAGCGGCTGAAGGAATAGGGCCAATAGCTGAAGGGGTTAAAGTACCAGACAAGATGGAGGGAGGGCTATTGTTGGCAAATTACTGTAAGATGGCGAGGAGGAAATAAAGACAGGGAGTGTGGTCCGAAAGATGACAAGGAGGAGGAGGAGGAAGTAGGTGGATGTTGGCATTCAGGGGGGCTGGACAGGGAGGGAGGGAAAGAGGGAAGAGCAGAGAAATTAGGAGAATATGGGTGTTCGCCTGGGGGGCTATGGCCAGACAATTAAGAGGAGGAGGAGGAGGAGGAAAAAGGTAGGGGCTGCGGCTGCAGGCCTGCGGGCTCAACAAGACTATCTTCCCTCAGGGGAACACAGCCTCTTTTTGTTTAGAGAAGAAGACACAAGAACAATCCTCCAGAGAAAATAGGCCAGACAGACAGATGGACGGGGAGATCATGGTATGGAGAGATAGTGGGGAGGCATGGATGGAAACTGGGAGGGATGGGCGAAAGTGAGAAACAAAGACAATAAGAGTCGCTCGGGGGGGATCCCGGAACGTCCAGGTGGATTTTGAGCAGAAATGGAGGGAGGGGATGAGCACCTGGTGAAAGAAAGAGAGAGACAAAGAAAAACAGCTCAGAATGAGGGATAGCTGTTAGTATAAGATGGTGGCCCGCTGTGTGGCAGTGAAAGAGAAAGAAGATGTGGTTGAAAGGTAGAAAAGAAAAGCAGATATGAAGATGTTTCCTGTAACCGCAGTATGATTAAAATAACTTTCTGCTTCAACTTCAGAAATGATCAAACATTCACCTTGATCAGGTCAGATCATTTTGGAGACAGAAGCAGATTGACCTCATATCTTCTGCCCTCAGTGTTTGTGATGAATGTGTGTGTGTGTGTGTGTGTTGTGCTTTCCCTCCCTTGTTAAAGATTAATGACAGTATAGTTATTAGTAATAAATCAAACAGACAAGAGAGAGAGAGGCAGGGGGGGGAACGGCACTAGGCCTAAATCAGTTGTGATTTAAACTTGTCACGCAGCGATAAGAGTGAGTTTTTGCCAGGCTGAGCTGTAAATAACTGAGACGTCTTCTTCAAAGCCCGAAAAAGAAAAATGTTCTGGCTGCCTCTTGCAAAGTTTTAACTATGTTTTCATGTGAAGCCGAATACACAGTGAGGTGCTGAGAAGAAAGGAGTGTGACTAACTTTCAAGCAGAAGGCAGAGTTTTGTCCCTACAGGGTTTACCAAAGTTTGTATTAAGTTTAGGCAGTACTTTTTCAATATTGAACTGCGTATATTTACCTTTACATCCTATGTGGCCTCCTTTCTACTTGGCTTTAAAGCACAACACTTTGTTATTCACAGTAAATTGAGATTTCTCTTTCCCTTGCCAGCAAGGGGTGTGCAGGTTTTTGGAGGTTCCTCCCATCAGCCTCAGCTGTACTTTGTGTTTAGTGCTACCTAGCAAATGTCAGAATGCTAACATCAGATGCTAAACTAAGATGGTGAACATGATAAACGTTATACCTGCTAAACATCAGCATTGTCATCGTGAGCAAGTTAGCATGCTGACGTTAGCATTTTGCTGAAAGCAACGCTGTGCCTACCTACAGCCTCACAGAGCCGCTAGCATGGCTCTAATCTCTTAGTCTTTTGTTTATTGTGCAAATAAACAAATTGTTTTGGTTGTTTATGAAGAAACCAAAATTGTGTGGCCTGTTCCAGCTGGTGATAAGGATTTTGATCACCTGTCTTTGTGCTAAACAAGTTTCGGCCACCTCTCTCCCCCAGTTTGCTGGCTATCTCTACTATGAGCTATTGAACAAAGGCAAATAAGGCCCCAAAAAGTAGTTCTGATCAAGCAACTTTTATTACTTTTGGTACCTTTTTACTCACTTAGCTGTTATGCACAGTCATTGTCTGCTCTCCCTATAGCAGATGCTGGTGTAACCTCTGAATGGATCTTGTATAAGCTAGTTTACTCACTGATTCATGTGAATGTCAGATCCTGTTTAGAATTGGGTGCTGTGTTGATCTAGAACTGTACTGTGCTGTTCTGGTGTCGAGTCAATATTTTTATTTGTCATGTGCTTGGAGTTCTTGTTTTTTCTTATCTATGGATATTTTTGTTATGTTGTTATGTATGGATATTTTGAATATGTTTTTTTTCTTAAATATACACCTTACCTACAGGCCCAGTTACAGTCCAGTCCAGAGCACAGGCAGTGCAGCCGGCCCACAATAAAACAGCCTACATGAGTCACGTTTTACCGGTTTTAATGTTTTAATGTCTTTGTTCAACACCTTGTGATGTGAAAACATCAGCTGTCCACTCAGTTAGAGAAATTAAAAAGCGTGCTTTCCGATCATAGCTCAGTAATAAAATCTTATACTTTTAAAGGGAGAACTGTTCCCAAGAATCACTTGAAGCTTCTTATTTAACTTGAAGTTATTTCACTAGAATGGTTTGCTTTGATAGTTTTTCTTGTTGTAAGTTGCTCTGCAGAAGGGCATCAGCTAAACATTGTGTAACCTAAACATCTAAAACACTCACTTCATTTTTCAACCAAATTTAGCCCAGTTTTACCCTAGACCGTGTTTAGACGTCTTTTGACCTGCACATTCCCAACTTGTACTTGTGGGGAATTTATATTTTTTTTGTTTAAAAGTAATTACCTTTGTCCTGGTCGTAACCTAATGGTCCCAGTTTACTGTAACAAGTATCTGTCTAAACTGGCTGCTGCTTGTTTTCTTGTTTTGTGTTCTTCACCTCTGCACATGAGGGTTTATTTACCATTCCCCGGCTCACACGTGTGTCTTGCAGACAAACCGCATCAACACTTTGCAGTTTTATCAGTTTTTGCTCCATCTGATCACATTCAGATCACATGGCGAACGTGTTCCTTCACCTGTACTGAAATGGCGTCCATCGGGCTAGCTGTGTGGTTATAACACTCACCTCTGCAGTTTTAGATTTAAATCTTCCAATGCCCTTCTTTTGACTCTGGCTCATCCCTTCCTTAAAAAAAAACTTTGAGCTGGTTTGGATGAAAACGTTTAACAAACAGCATATATATCATCCAAAGTAATAAAGCAAAACGGACATAAAAAACCCTTTAAGACAAGTAGAGGGGGAGAGAAAGAAAGAAAATAAAGAGAAGATAAAGGTTTTAGTAAATGTAAGGAGTTGAGAGTGAGGAGGATTCTTTTGAAGAAATGAGTAGGAAAGAAAGCTAGCTAGAAATGATCAGAAAAGTGGACAGAAGGTAATGAAAATGGAGGTATGAGTAAAATGTGGTATGGAGCGAGAAGGACAAGAACAGGAGTAAAGAAAGAGTTAACTGCTCCAGAATTTGCCACTGTGTGTGGCAAACGTGGATGTGTGTGCGCGTGTGTGTGTGTGTGTGTGCGCGCATGATGAGATGAGATGAGATTAGACTTCCTGCAGGTCTGTAGTTCCATGGAGGCCACCTGAAGCAGCAGGAACGACAGGAATGTGGGAACAGAGATACGCTTTGCTGTCTCCTTCACCACAACAACATCTATGCCTCATCGTGGGAGAGGAGAGGACAATAAAGACAGAAACATGTAGAGCATATCCAAATAGGTTTAGAACATCCTTTTCCAACCTTTATTGCTGCAAAGGTTGCCAAACTCTTTGTATCACAACATTAACCCGAGTACTTTCTGGGTAAAAACCTTTTCATAGAGTTTCTAAGACTTTTTAAAGTTATTTGTCCCACTGTAACCCAGGAGCCGAGTCAAGTTCTATATTTATAGATTATCAGCAAGGCACAAAGAAAACAGAGGGCTCTGTTCTCTGCCGTTTGCGTTATGATGATACAACATTTCCAAGTCATATCTCAGACAAAAGGGGCAAAACAGAAATCCTTTGGTTTATTGTGATTTATATAAAAAGTGAAAATCAAGGCCTTGTCTGTGCTGTGACAGGAGACAACTGAATTATACAGCGATGAGCAACACTAGAAATATGGGGACAAAAATGTTGATTAACTGTGATGGCTATGAGTTAAAAATCTAACTTCTCAACATCGTGCATCAGTGTAACGTTTTTAAATGCAAGAAGCTCCAAAATTCATCACAATTTGTCAAAGTTGGACCAGTGTTGTCTGAAAGGTCACACTGAGTATGAAATGTTGACCTGTGCTGCGGTTACAGAGCCTCCATTTAGCCAGCGGTGGGGTTTATGAGGGTGATTGGATTTGTGTACTAGTTTAATTAGTTCAATGGGTCTCCCAGGAAAAGAGTTTTAAAAGTAAGGAATACTGCACCACACCCTGTGGAGGTTTCTTGTAAATAAATACAGTTATGTGTATTATTATCAATTCATTTTGTTCGTGAGTTTGTAAATTACAAGCTTTAAAATATATTTTTGTGCCTTCTGACTTCTGTCATATGTTGGTTTATCTATTCATTAATAATTTCATCTATTTGCGACACGCTTCATTTCCACTGTAATTTGGAATTTTGAAAGTAGTCAGCCAAAGGAGAGAAAGTACAGTATGTGTATCATATGGAACAACCGTTTTACGGGGTTTTAAGTCTACCATAATTAATTATAACCTGTTTGATTTTGAAGGACTTGTATTGAAACTGATTAATTAAAAGATTGCAAACAAAATGGGGACACACCCACCAAAGAGTTACTCTATAGTCGCACTACTGGTCAAAAACACAATATAGAGAGCGTTGTAGTTGATTTACTCTGACCTACAGTTCAGGGTGTTGCTACTGTACCAAGCGAATACATAGAGCTTTAATTTGTGTCATTTATCAAAGCTACATTGCAAACATGCATCATGTCAATTTGTCAAGGTGACACAGTAGGCGTTTAATATATCTTGTTAAAAACATCTGGTTTTAAAGACTGATGAAAAGGACGAGAAGCCCCACTCCACCTGATTGCGCTGCGTGAAGGTCCACAGTCTGTGCAACACAAGTGAGAAAAGAACGTATCATGTGTTGTGACCTGCTGTGTTTGAAATAAAGGGCGAACACTGAGGTGTGGCGTTACTGTTTGTGCCAGCAGGTGTTGTGCGCTCAGCTCTCCCACTGTGGCTGGTTATTAATGGCTACAGATCCATTACAAGCAGCCAGTCAGCCGTGCTGCCAGCATGCCCGGCGCTAGTCCCCCAGTCAGGATGATAGATGCCCACACACAGACACACGTACAGTTTTCACAAACCTGTCCGACACTTATCAAAACTTCTCCAGGATTTCAGACGCTGTTGTGTTTTTATGGCTTAACTAATGTTTTACCTCTTTGTTTCCTTCCCTTCCTTTTCCTGAACTCTCCCTCATTTCCTTTTTCTCAAAATCCAGAGGACATCTTTATCCTCCATGGGAAAGACAAGAAGAACCCCCTCATCTATGGCCTGTTCACCACTTCAAGGTATCTTGAAATTGTAACTTTAGTAACATTAAATGGTTTATAATATGTGCACCCTTGTTTAAGTGTTGAAAATGTTATGATAGTGGCTTGGAAGCACTGGGAGTGTATTTAATTTCCACTGGATGTAGAGTTTCCATTCCTACAAAGATTGCTCATTGTGAAATAAATTGCATTGGCTCATTGGTATTGATTAACAACCCCTGCAGATATATTTAGCTGTACATTACAGGACAGCAAAAATCTTCTTTTATGTGAGTGTCAAGTAAAAGAAATGATTATAGGAAAAAAAAACATGGATCATCAGAGCCGTAAATTAAACTACAGATGACAGTGGAGGAGATTATGAGGTTGTAGTTTTTGATAGTTGGTATTTCTAAGTATAAATTCTAGTGCTCCATAAAATTCCTACTAAAACATGCCATTTTTAGAGATATTTTTTGTAGATTTCATATAAAAAATGTGTATGTTGTCATGTGGAGAATTACAGTTGCTCTCAGACTGTGAGCTCCACACAGGGTTCTCCATCACACTGTAATTCCTGAGTGAAACACATTCATTCAATTAACAAAATGGAGCTCGCGTGAACCTTCATCATCATATCATCATTTTCAGTGCTCTGAGGACTTTGAAAAAAGAAAATATGATTAAAAAGACAAATAGCCGCCATAACCTGCGCCCAGCACTGAAATGTGTTTGATTGGAGTCACTAGACAATATGCGTTCCTTGAAGTTTCTACAAAATGGTAATTTCCTTGAATGTTGGTAAGACACAGGCATAACAGAAGGGGAGAAGAAGACATTTTGCTGCTCCTTCTGGGACAGAGCAATGACACAGACACACACAACTGCACAATAGAGGGGCAGACATTTAAAGACTAACAGATGATTCTCAGAAAGACCGGCTCTAATAAAGACTGACAGGTGAACAGATACAACACATAGGCTGAACCACTGAGCGCCTCCATCATTTGTGAGGCGATATCAATACCTTCTATGCTCGCTTTGATCTCCTCAACAAAGAGCGAGAATAACCCTGCTGAGAGTGAATGAGACTGAAGCTGATGGGCCTGATAACATCCCTGGCCGCGTGTGAAGAACCTGTGCCTGCCAGCCAGCCGATGTCGTTACTGACATCTTTAACATATCACTGGCACAGGAAAATGTTCCCACCTGCTTCAAGGCAGCTACTGTTACTGTCACTGGAGAAAGAGAGAGGGGGAGAGAGAGCAGGAGGAAAGACAACATAAAGTAGTACAAGTTTCACATAGAGATGTGAACTTATGGTAATGATATTAATGTTGATACAAATAATTATCATAGTACTGTAGCAGTGGGCGTTGAGTGTGAACATTGGGGCGGTAGGTGGCCTGCAAGCATAGATCCAGACTCTACGGCTGGGAATGCAGGGACAACTGCAGAAAGCAACAGAAGGAGAGAGAGCAAGGTGAGAAAGCACACGACTATGGGACAGAGAAGATGTTGAGTAAGTAACCAGCTTTAATGAGATGAGAATAGGTACAGATGAAGAGGGAGAGGAGGACAGAGGAGCTCAGTGCATCATAGGAAGTCTCCCGGCAGTCTAGGCCTAAAGTAGCATAGCTAAGGGGTGGCTCAGGGTTCACATGAGTCAGCCCTACTATAAGCTTTATCAAAGATGAAAGTCTAAGCCTACTCTAAAATGTGAGGAGGGTGGCTGCCTCCCATACATAAATTGGGAGCTGGCTCCACAGGAGAGGAGCTTGATAGCTGAAGGATCTGCATATATAAGGTGAATAGAATTGGTTCAAGCACAGAACCTTGTGGACCTCCATGACTAACTCTGGGGTGCATATAGGATTCCTTAGGATGAGAGGAAAGGCCAAAACAATTGAGCAAGTGAGCAACAAAAGCCTACAGTTTCTTTTTTTCTACAAACTTACTGACGGCACCACATGTTCTGAGAATAACCCCTTTTCTGAGGTGAACACCAGAGCTCTAAAGCAGCAGCAGAGTATGATAACATTTGGCATGGAGGAGTAGGGAGTTGGTCTGTTTCTAGGTTTTGGAAAGTGTCTGGAATCTCAGCGGGGAACGGATAGAAATTCAAGTCATCACCCAGGGTGGGGTCCCAACCACAGAACTGCAGAGTGCAGAAAGGCCATTCCATCTGCATGGAAACTTTGCTCTAAGTTTGGAAACTTCTCTCTGTGGTTAACTCATTATTGCGCACACAGAGGTTTTTGTCCCCTGTGATGAAGTCAAGAGTATAGGCTGTGGAACTGTCCTCTGTTATTTACTTTTCATTTGATAATTTATTCATTTAATCAAATGCAATATAAAGCATATATGCACAATACAGTACCAGTCAAAAGATTCCTATTCAAGTGAATTGGAAAAGGTGTCCAAACTTTTGAATGGTATTGTATATATTTGATATCCTTGGTGTTTTGGAGAAGCAGGTGTTTCTTCATTTGTTGGTTCATATTTATGTTCATTTGTTAACTCAGTCATTCAAACATTCCTTTGTTTATTTGTTTGTTTTTGCATTTCATCCAAGATTTCAGACACAACTGGTCAAATAATTATAAAATGTGAGGAATTAAAATTACTGTGATTACTCTAATGAGGGTTATGGCAATTCTTGAACTCTTGTCCACATATGTGTTTCTTGCCGCCACAGATGTTATCTCAGATGCCAGACACCAGTTATAATATTTCTACAAAAAATGAAGCCTAACACTGCAGTGTTTAGTTGTTTTTTCAGATTAGTTAAAGGAAAAGAGATACATTGTTTGTTAATTTCTGCATTTAACTAGAAAATACATACTCACTGGGGAAATGGGCATATTTACACGGAAGCCGAGAATGGCCGTGCTTGCAATGATTTTTGAATTCTGTTATCTCGAGATCACGAGTTAATTATTCCGTTATCTCGAGAAAACAAGTTTTGTTATCATGTGATAACGAGATAATCAACCCGTTACCAAGAGAAAACAAAACATCCCGTTATTAGCCTACTTATAATGTTTATCAGAGATCAGGAGCGCCTGTAGCAACTGTTTAAGCTGAAAGTGCCAGACACAAGAATATAAGAATAACAACTCAAAAACACAGCTGTGAAGTGATAACTTGCAGAACTGCTACAGGGAAGATGTGCTAAATGGCGCAAATGTAGGTGATTAACAGTGCAGGTAGTACAAATGTAAGGTGATGAAAAACTCAAAACAGTGCAAGAACAATGATGGTGATTTATTAAACTTTTATATTAAAGATATAAACAAATCCTATGCAGATAACATTAAGATTGGTACTTGTTATTTATGAAGACCACGGGATAGATGAGATAGATGAACTTGTTACCACAAGAAAACAAGTTATCTCGAGACCACGATAACGGCATTAAAACATATATTTGCAAGCACGGCCGATCTCAGCTTCTGTACATATCAACATTTGCTTATTTGAAAATTGTTGTGTGACTTCGGTGAGACCTCCAACCTTTCTGTGAAGGGGAGAAGAGAGAGCTTTCCTCTAGAACATTTTTTGACTAAACATACAGTGTGTGTCAGCCATCTGAGCTGAAAGAAACCACTATGACACATCACAGCACATACTTTCCATCCGTTCTGTTTCTCACAGTTCTGCCCATCAAACTCAACTGGAATCTTTAAGCTCAGATAGACCATTATCTTAACTACAGTCGATGCAGTGTGTTGTGTCGGTGACTGATGTGCTGAAAGCAGCGCATACATCCAAGCTGGACTTTGGTTTGGACATTCAGTAAATGAATGCGTTTAAGTTGAAAAGCCACAGTGACCTCACTGCTCTTCATACAGTACATGCAGAGCGTCACTTTCTTATTCATTATCAGTGCAACTCATCAAGTGAAAACATCAAAGACATGCTCAGCTTATGTTTTTATCCATGCATGCTGAAGGAATGACAGATGGAAAGATTATTGGAGTGTGACAGAGATGAATGACAGTTCTCCTTCTTTCTTTCTTGTTTATCCTCAGTGACATCCTGAACGGTTCAGCAGTATGCGTTTACCGAATGGAGGATGTGGTTCGGGCTTTCAAGGGAAACTTCCAGCATAAAGAGGGACCTCAGTATAAGTGGGCAGAATTTACAGGCAAGGTGCCCTACCCACGACCAGGAACCGTAAGTTGATACTCAAAACTCTCTCCTGCAGGCAACTACATTCACAGTTATACATTGATATCTACACTCAGCAAAGTTAAGTACCTTGTTTTCATACCAGTATGAGGATGAAAAGTTATTTTTTAAGTTGAATTACACCACAAGTATTGTAAGAAAATATCTCACTGTCTTCCAAATGTTCTCGTCCTTTTCTTTTCCCCTTCTCTTTCTTTCTTCCTCGCTCTCTCAGTGTCCCAGCAGTACATATGGAAGTCACAGCTCCACCAGAGAGTATCCCGACGACGTCATCTTCTTCAGCAGGACTCACCCGCTGCTGCAGGTTCAGCTGATATTTTCAGCTTATTAAATTACACCAATCTAATTGAATTAGATGAGGCCTCTTTTACAGTAGAGTCAAGCATACTTTCTGTCTATTTTTGTCCGAATTCTTAAGTGAGATAAAAAAAATGTAATTAGCCGACAGTGCTCACCATAGGAACACCAGTCCAACACCGAGAACCTATATCAGTGGTAAACTACATGATTTACAAATTATTAAATGAATCCGTCTAACATTTCACATGTATTGTATTACATTTTCTGATTATAAAATTCAAAACCCTAAACTTTCACATTGTTTTAGGAAAATGTGCTGCCTCTTGGAGAGCGCCCCCTCCTGGTCAGAGTGGGTGCTCACTACAAGTTCAGCAAACTGCTGGTGGACAGAGTGGAGGCTGTGGACGGCACCTATGATGTCTTGTTCATCGGCACAGGTAGAGTGTGTGCTTTTAACCCCAAGGTGTGTGTTTTTTCACAATAGAAAGTAAATATAACCTTTTTTCCCCCTGCAGACTCAGGCCTTGTGCTGAAGGCCATCCATCTGCCCAGACAACATGGTCAGAGTCAGGAGGTCACACTGGAGCAGCTGCAGGTCTTTCAGGTAGAGAAACACAACATCATCTTTATACCAGGGGTTTTTGCATGTTTCAGCACATTTATTATAAACCCGAGTACTGAGTACTCTATCCGGTTATTTTTCTTGTCTGTTTCTCAGTTTTAATTTCTCTCTTCCTCACAGCACAAATCACCTGTGACAGCCATGACACTCTCAAAGAAAAAGGTAACAGATGAGAGAGAGACAGAAACTCACTTTCAAACTCCCCTACACACACACACACACTCACACAGCATCACACTTATCACTCAACTCTCCACCTTATATCTCCAAGGAAAGCTTCATCACCAGTTGCTATGGTTACCCTACCTCAGTTGAAGCAATAATGAAGAAATGCCACACACACACACACACACACATACACACTGAAATACACTTTGCATTATTAGAATTTCATGAAAATAAAATATAAAGCTGGCTCACACAACCACACACACACACACACACACATACATCAAGATTACAAAAAGCAAGAATCTCTCTCTCACACGCGCACACACACACACACACACACACACACACACACACACACACACTCTCCCAGTAGCCATGCACTGACATTGTTAGTGTGAATAAGATGTGTGACTCAGAGAGTGGTGATGAATATGGTTTAGCTGTCAATGTGTCTCTCTGTTTTACGGGAGCAAACTGAATGCTCTCTTTCTCTCTTGACTCCATCATTTATTACTCTCCTCCTCTTTCCTATTTCCTCTTTCTCTTTCCTACTTCCATTCGATTCCATCTCTATTTCTATCCTTCATCTCCCCGCTCCTCCAGCAATGGTTGTTTGTGGGCTCCAGGGAGGGTGTGTCCCAGTTGACCCTTTACCAGTGTGAGCTATACGGCCAGGCCTGCGCTGAGTGCTGCCTGGCCAGAGATCCCTACTGCACCTGGGACGGACACGCCTGCAGCCCCTACATGCCCACCGTACGCAGGTAGGAACGTCAAATTAGACCTGTTTATCCAAACAACACTAACCTAAATAGGCTGGATATGCCTTATAAATGAAAGTCTGAGTAGCAAAGGACAAAGACGTGGAATATTATTTTCTTAAATCAGATTTAAACCATGTGGCTCAAATTGCATCTGAACTGCTGCATACGTTTTCAGCATTTTTTCCACTTGACCAACACCTGGGTTCATTATAAAGTATGACAAAGTGACATATTTACGTGAAATTTGCCAATTATAATGTTTTTGGAGACGCGCTGACCTTTCCTGTAGTGCCACCATCAGCCAAAATGTCCACTATACACACAAAATATAAATATAAAAAAAATGCTAAAGGCAGATTGGCATGAAATATGCTGAGCAAATTGATGCTCCCAAGTGGATTAAACCTTTTTTCTTATATCGATGTCCCCATGGCCTTTCCTCTACTGCCACTCTCAGGATTAACTATACATTATTAGCACCACTTTAGTTCAAGTGAAATTGTCAGTATATTGTTTGTTACATGAAACACTTCCACATTATAGGGGGTAATGAGCATTGCAGCCTCTTGAGCAGTTAGCAGGTTGTAATGCTTTGTTTACTGTAATTCAACATCTTTTTCTCTACAGGAGGAATGCTCGTCATTTAGGGGAGGACGAGGATCCGCTAACCCAGTGTGTCAGACAGGGAGGTGAGGAGCTAATTTACTGTGCGGTGGTCAATTCACCAATTCTTACAGAGCCGATCACCATGGTGTAACCTTTGGCAGGCAATTACTGTAACACGTCTTGTGCTTTAACAATGTCTCAGCCATAATAAGTTTGATTTTAAATATCATTGTATGTTTTATATTTGTACATTTAGTACATATACAGTTTTCCATCTTTAAGATCTTCACTGTGTAATTTCTTGGCACACATATAAAGTGTAGAGAGAGTGGGCAGGATATGCAAAGCAACAGCATTCAAGTCAGTTGTATTTATATGTATAGTATGTGATTGAATATGTAATGCGGGAGATTTACAATCCACACAACATACGACACCCTCCATCCTTATGAAATATAAAATGAGTAATAAAGTGATAAAAAAACCAAGTGATAGAAACAATCCTCTGCAAAACAACAACAATAATTGTAAAATAATAATAAAGCAAACAGATCTCTAACCTGCCACATTTATTCCTCAATTTCATTCAGCTGGGCTGCAGGTGGAGGCGGAGCAGAGGGTGATGATCGTTGCAGAAGGCAACAGCACCTACCTGGAGTGTCTGCCCCGATCCAGACATGCTGCTGTTACCTGGTACAAACAGGCTGGAGAGAACAGTCCTGAACTAAACCAGGTACATACACAAGTTTTACTTTAAAACTTTAATGTATGTTTTCATGTTTTAAACAAAGAACACAAATACTGGAGGATGCAACCTTGAACACTTGAATATTCTGTCAAGTTTCCAATACCACCCATCAGCTTTAATTTAGGATGCAGGTAGCACCCCTTTCTTCAAATAGAGCGCCAAGTGCCAATAGTTGCAAAGACAGATCAGTGATATTTTGCATCTATTTAACCTTTGTTTTGGGCATCCCTGTCACCCACAAGCCTCTCATCATCAATTTATGAAAATATATATACTCAGATTGTGAAATACAGTACTCAGCATTTATGTGATCTCTCTCTCCAGGTGATAACAGGTGACCAGCTGGTGGTGATCGAGCGTGGCGTCCTGATTCGTCAAGCTGAGCTGTCTCACAGCGGTGTGTACAACTGCCAGGTGGAGGAGCATGGCTACCACTGGACCGCCGTCACCATCCGCCTCACTGTCTGGAGCCCCTCGGCCAATCGCCTCCTCGCTTCCTGGTCCAGCTCGTCCTATAAGAGCGCAGGAACCCAGCCCTGGTACGAGGACGTGATGGCGCTGATTCACCCAGGAAACCTCGGCCAGCACTGCCGGTCGCTGGGATACCGCCCCCCGCGCAACCACCGTCGTCACGGTGACATTATGGCGGAGCCGAACAAGGAGAAAGTGAGGGGGGAGAGGCACAAGCACGGGGGAGGAAAAGGAGGAGGAGGAGGGGGGGAAAGAGGAAGAGCAATGGGAAGGAAGAGCCGGAGCAAGCCACAGCAGAGGGCACCGAGGAGCGCTTGAATGTGTCACAGAACAGGAGGGCAGATATTCAGTGACTTAAACACACACATACACATTCATGTTAACCTCCACACTAACACACACACACACACTTAACTTATACACTGAGGCAGCCATATACTGTATGTACAGAGACTTCGACATGCGCATGCACTTATCTAAAAAGTAAAAAAAGCATCCTTTTATTATACTGACAAACTTTAAACTAAGCTACACACAAACAACTGAAGTATGTACAGGAAAATGTGAACAACAAAGATTGTTTCACCTGGACTAAAGACTTGTAAATTAAAAAGTGAACGTAGAATACTTTAGGTCGCATAGCATGTTGAACTACAACATTTCTCAATGTTTTGAGTGTGCCGGATGCTTGGTGCGCATCCCAGCAGTCTGTTTCTGGGTATTTTCCAAGTGGATGTGAGGGAGCACTGCATGGTTGCCAGACACTGGATATGATAGTAGCACTTCCAGGAGTAACTGAAGCACTATAGGTGATAGCATTTGTGTCAGTGGTAGTCCTATTACGACTTCAGGCATTTTCAGAGTGCTAAGTACAAGTATTACTAGCAGTAGGTGTATCATAGAGGTTCATAGTAAGGGGAGATGTGTCCTGCTAGAAGAGGACAACATGTTACTAAACATTAGAAATGGCTCCCTGAGAGGAGCCAGCATGGATATAGAGTGCTGAAATCTGGAAATGAGGTTCTGAGGTTTTTTCACTTCTGGTTCCCTTGTCTTTAAGTCAATGGGGTTTCTTAAATGGGTCGTGAATTAAAAGTTTTTACATGTCTTAAAAAAGGTGGTTGTCTCAAAAGTCCTCACTTTTTGACAAGGGAACCAGGGCGAAGCTAACTCACAAAAATACTACATCTCGATAGCACTGTATTAGACTGAGAGTTAAGCAGTTTTGATTAACCAATCACAGTCAGCAACTGCTGAGTCACTGGTTACTATGGTAATTGCGGGTTAGGGTTAGGGTTACCACCGCCAGCATTCTTGGGTCCTGATCAGAAAGAATAAATTTGTGCGTGTGGTGTCAAAAATGCGAGAATTAGAGCACGAAGCAATATGGAACCCCAGAGAGGGGCGGGTTAGAGCTCTGTTCACACAGATTTCCCATTGTTGTGTATGTGCAAATGTATCCCCCACCCCCCAGATTTATTCACCTCCATTCAACTACATGACACTGAATACTTAAACACCTTTCTTTTTTGTCTATCAATTTGAAAACATTTTGAAAAATAATCAGCAGTGATAGTTAAAGGGCTCTGAGAAGGTAATTATTTACTGTAGGTTATGGATAGCAGTAAATGGCGCTGCATTATTTCCCCCCGACTAGATATATATCAAGAGTTCACCTACAGTGAGAGTTTTGTTGGTTTCTTCAGATAGATGGGGTCTGAGCCCAACCGCAAAGATGAAAGGCAGAGAAAAGCACAGTGACGGCTTTGATGAGGTTACAGATCTACTTTCCCAGGGAGTTGCAGCCGCACAGACGTTCTGCTGGAGATGTTTCCATTATGTTCTCCTCAAGGTTCCGAAATGTTAGCTGGTAAAGTTGGATCTGGTGGTGTGTTTTTATGATGTCAGAAAAAATGCTCCATCCTATTTTGAGTGTCGGTTTAATTTGCCAGGAGTCCCACATGAGTACAGTGTACAGATTTAGCAAGTATGTTAGGTTTACTGTTACATAGGACAAAAGTTACAGCTATAGACGGATCCACAAATTTTTCCGTTGTGCTTCGTAAATTTCTGGGAAATATTTTTTTTTGCTGCCATTAGGTGAGGCACCATCAAGCTTTTCCAGGAACTCAAAAAATGTCTTCTACACATTCGTGATTTAATATGTTTTAAATGGTTTTAATGAGCCTTACCCTCATATCCAGGATTATTACTACCAGACATTTTTGGCAAAACACAGAGGGATTATTTGATTGGTAGTTTTTAAAATCACATTTCTAGCAAGTAAACCGATTTTTTCAAGGTTCTGTGTCCATTGGACAAAAAAAAAAGAACTTTGAAAATATACATTTTTACAAGGTAGCAATTTGATACGTCATGGACAAGAAAACACATCTCAAAGAGGACTGAACAATGAACTGACTCCCAGACAGAACATGTTTTTCAACGTATAGCTCAGGACCCAAAGTGGGCCATTGGTGACTTTGAGTGGGTTTTAGCCCAACTAAAGAAGTGGAGTAATATATTGCTGGGAACTAATAGCTCCAGCGGGTAATGACATCTAGCTGTAAATTATGACGCAGGCCCGATGTATAATAAAGAAGCCTTTATTATACAAAGTTGGAACATAAAGTGCAAACCAAGACTGGCGTCAAGTGGACTCTGGCCTCTGGGATATGAGCAACTTCAGTGACTTTGCAAGGCAGTAAATTGTGATTTGTTCTGCTGCTGTTTCACCTAACTTTATTCTTAGTGGTATTTATTTGTTTAACCTGGTGTGAAACTGCATGTTTTATAAGTTGTGAAGTCAGATGTTTTTGGGAAACGCTTCAAGCTCTTCATCAACCAATTCAACCATGATGTCTCACAAACTGGACACTTATTTAATATTTGTGTGTGTCTGTCTGTTTTTTTATGCATTTACCGTATGTGTCTCTGCCCACACATTGAAGTTTGTACAGTACCTTTCTGTTTTTTCCAATTAGCAGCTGCTTCTGTTGATGGACCTTCCCACTCCCACCTGCGGACATTCAGATCAGTCTTGCCTGCAATCACGGTTATCTTTTTCTAGAATATGGCAGATCCCGTAGCCATTTAATGGCAGAAATAAAAATGTATTTATGTTCTGGTTTGTTTTTCCATTTTGTTGATAGTTGATGTCAGTTCAACAGATACAAACCAAATGCTGAAACATCAGTACTGAGCTGAGCAGTGATAGTGCTGTAGGTTACAGATCAGATCGCAGATTGATTAGAAATTAAAATATTAATGTTGCTGATTTTTAAAAGATGAATGCGAGAGAATGGAGTGGGAGAAAGCCAGACTAAATTAAAACCTAACTTTATTTTGTATGCTTTACTGGAAGAAGAACCATTTACATGCATGGTTAAGTCCAATAATTACAGCCTCTCATATTTTCAAATATTTAATTTCATCCCACAATGATGATGCTGAGTACGCAATCCCACCTATATTCGAGTCAATTTAAATCCCATGCTGGTACCTGCAGGTTCCCATTACCTTTGTTTATTTGTGTTTGTTTATATTTTTGTTTATTTCTCTGTGTGCGCGCGCTTGTGTACGGTTCTTTGGCTTCTTGGCTTTGGCCACATGAAAGAGCTAACCAGCGCTGAGCTACTTCTGAATGTGTGTGTTTGAGTAAAGAGAAAGGAGTGTGTGGCTCTGGTTGAATGTTGAAAGTCTGTGTAGGAGGGTGAAACTGGCAGAATTATCCAAATTAAATCTGGATTGGGTGTGTTCTCAGACTACTGTCAAATGTGACATTTAGGTAAACAAGTAAACATAATCAGTGTGAGTATGTGTTTAATGGCGTTAACAAGTCAAAACTTAGAGGGTTTCCTGTCTTTGCCAAAAGCTTGTCTGTTCAAGTCCAAAGCTAAATGAGCATCCACCACTGTACTGGCTAGTAAATCTGAACACAAACAATGTCAACCAAAGTAAAGCGATGATTATTTGGTGAGCATTCACAAACAATATCTTATGAGTCACAGCCACTGACATAGGCCTTCAGCCTGTAAGTCTCATGGGGGTTGTTGAATGCTAACAGCATAGCCTAGTCATTGTTATATTTGTTGTTACAGTTTATCCTCAAAATATTGAGTACATAGTTAAACACCCTACGACTACCAGACTTTAACCAAATGAAGTGACTTTATTAGCATGCAGAACAACATATCTTTTGAGTCCTAGCCATTAGCACCTTGACATAGGCACATGGAAGCTGTGTAGTGTTAATGCTAACGTGATTAAATGTTGAGGAGTAGCCTACCTACTGTGCCATCCAGTATAATGATAAATGCAAATCTAGCTTAATGGAATAGACAAACATCTTGGGGAAAGACATTTATTTGCTTTTATTGCTGAGTTGTAGATTGATACCATTCTCGCAAGAAGCTACCAACAGCAGCCATTAGCTTAGCCTAGCACAATGATTGAACATGGTTGAATACAGCTAGCCTATCAAACTATTTCATTAAAAATGGACACACAATCCAATGGACATTTAACTTTTGAGAAAGACAGATAAAAGAAACCATCTAGCCATTACACTGCAGATGCTAATGGTAGACGCTAGCTAGGAGAGGTGGCGTGACTTCGTCCCTGCAGCCAAAACCAACCTTATGGCATTCTTAACCAGCTTTCAGGCAACATCATGAGTGGGAAATGCAGGACAGAGCGAACATTTTGACATGTTCCTAGCCAGAATGTACACCCTTCAGGCGAACAAAGCCAAATGTAAAGCTTGCTTTTGGTCCCTCGAGATTTTGATTTCATGTTGAGTATGCTGCCAGTTTATGAGTTTATGATTTTGTCTCTGCTCTCAAGTATGCATCAAATCCAACAACCTAAAAAGAAATGAAAATAATCAAGCTTGTATGGACTCCAGCTTGTGGATATTGTGTGTAGGCCTATATGAGTGTGTAATGTGTAGCCTATGTATTAGAGTCAGATTCAAACACCACACAAGTAGGAGGCAGAACTCCTACGTGGCATTTGTATGGCAGACCATTTAAACATTTAGTGTTTCCCACAGAGATGTGGTGCAGAGCTGCTCCTCATTCATTACAACAGCCTCACGTGTTTCACTCTGTTTTTCTGTATTTACATCCCAGCGTCAATGTTCGCCTCTTGTGAATTTCTTGAACAACTTGTCTGCCGGCGGAATGAAACTGTCTTCAGCTGATCTCCTCGCATGTGCAGAAAAATATGTAAATATGTATAAAAATGTCTGCTTTCAAATGAGTATGTTTTGTTCTTTTGTGGTTCATTGTGCCTCTACAAAATATATCCATATACTGAACTACACACAAAAATTCAGATATACAGTAGGCTAGATATAAAACATACAACACTGTCAAGTGAAAACCAATGCATTGTTAGTTTTTTTTGTAAATTGAAGTATGCTCTTTTTTTTTAAGTAAACATTTTTTTTAAAAGGTGAGTAGAAAAGTGTGTTTGTGCTTCTGTAAATGTGCTTCACTATATGGCATTTTCACACCTGTAGTTCATTCTACGTATATATTCTATATAACGGACTTTGCTATTGGTGGACACATGGCGGACACAGCTTCTGGAGTGCATCCATCCATAAAATACTATACTGTTTAACATTTTGCAAAGAAGATGCGCTGCCTTCATACGACTGAGCAGAACAAGGGAGCTAATATTTCACGTTCCCACCGCGAACAAACCGCTCCAAAGTTCATTTGGAACTGAACCGAGACCACCTCCTCTCAAGGGTTTTGTTGAAAACAACCACACTTGAGTGCAATTGCTGTGTTCACACCTGCCCAAACATATCGCACCATCAGGGATGACGGTGCAGGGTTGCATTCGACCAAACCAGACAAGGCAGGTGTGTACACACCCTACTGACTTTGCGATAGTAAACTCAAAAGAGTTAGATGGTTGAGTTAAGATTCAACCCATTGTAACCTCAGATAATGTAAACGTTTTCAGGCCCCACGGCTCTTTTACATTTTGGAGATACACATAAATAGACCAGCTTACATATTTATACATTTATTTTTGAAAAAGACACACAATCACGCAAACAGGACACAAATCAGTGTGCAGTTAAATTACAGGGATTTGTTCCATTCCAGTTATTTCTCATGTACACTATCTGTCACTGTCTTCACTCCAAAACAGTAACATATAATGTAATACCAAACCATCTGTGCAAAAGTGACCACATACAGTACTTTCTCAATAAATGTTCAACAACTGGTATGTTCTGCTGAGCAACATCAGATATGATTGGGTGAAACATATGTTCCCAACGAGCCAGATACCCAACATGCTTCAGTTTAGTCGCTGTACTGTTTCCAAACCTCTGAGGTAACGAGGGGTCGAGTACATCATTGCTTTCTGCTGTTTGTTTATAATGTTATGAATGCACGCTACTTTTGAAACTCAACAGGTTGTGGTCAACTGTGGCCTTACTTCTTTTTTTGCTCTTTGTAAGCATAATCATGGACAAGAGTCTCCCTAGTATTCCAGTCTGAGAAACAGGCTGTTGCAGCAAAACAGAAAACCATGTATTAAAAAGAAATTAGTGTCTTGCAGTGTTGTATTTTGTTAGGAATGAGACAATCCTTCTCCAGTGTTTCCTACAAGCCTCTACTAGCACAGAATCTTTCCCACCCACCTCCATTTGGCGCTGTTACCAGTCAATCATCTCAGACTGGTGAGCTTGAAGGTAATGGCAGCAGAGAGCAGAGAGAGCAGTCCATGGAGCCCAGCAATAGCAGTTCAACTAAACTATTAGTTTAGCAGCTGAAGCGGTGAGACAGAAGACAACAGGGATAACATAAGCAAGGTTTGGGTTTGGCAAGCTGGCTATTTACCTATATTAGGTGCCTTTTGTTGGTGCGCTTATCAATGTTACTTTATGGTTGGAATATGCAACAAACAACATAAGCTTCAGAACACTTCAGCTTAGGAAACGAGGAGATTTGCAGTCAGCTTTTATTATGGCAACACCACATCTGTTTGAAAGCACGTGCTTTCAATTTGCTTTGTAGCCCTCATTTTCCTAAATGTTGCCTTTCTTGTGGCAATTACTGTTAAAATAGCTTCTCTCTGACTGTAATCTCCTCAAAAAGAAAAACAATCTGGTGAGACAGTGGATATTTAGTCTTCTATTGGAAAACTCTGGAAAGCATTGGCTTATTTCAAAAGTCTAATTCTTTTAAGGTAAATGTCTTAGGCTTTGATGTTCGGCGCAACAGGAGAGGAAACAATTGGAATACAACAGCCAAATCCCCACCGAGAGAGAGGGAGCAGCTGGCCTGGGTGGAGGGGGTAGATTAGACGTTTTAAAGATCTTTAGATGCGGTGACAGTGTGATTTTGAATCAACTCTCCTCCTCTGCAGCAGTGTTTGTCATTTCTGACCACATTCAAGTGATTAAAAAGCCACAGATGCTGGCCCAGCTTCCACTGTGGAGGCAAACGGGCCAAACCAAGGCCTTCACATTGTTTCAACCTCCTATCGAGTCTGTTCACCATCAATTTCAAACACATTAATCAAATGTGTCAATGGTTTACGAGACATAAGAAGAACAGCAGCTAATGAAGATGGACGTAACTTGACCTGATTATCCTTTTGCACGGTGGGAACTTAGTTTAATGAGCACTGGAATTTATGGGAATAATAAGACACTCGTTTTATAAGACGATGCTGTGAGCATGATGTCACAAGAAGGGATTTAAAGTTTTTTTTCATTAACACTTGTATCATTATGATTCCCAAAATCTTAAATTCTGGGAAATTGTTTAATATTATGTTGCAAACTGAAATTATTTAGTAGTCTAACTATGTGGTACCTGCTTTTAATTTTAATTCTGCAAATTTTATTTTTAAATCTAGGTTTTCTGATGTTTACAAGTAAAGTCCAATCAAAACACACTGTCTTATGACATTGCTGTAAAGGTATACAAACAAAACAGCTTCCACTAAATTTGTGTATTTATATAACCTTAAAGACACATAATATTTTAAAGGTTAACAAGTGTTCAGTATTTCATATTTTGTTTGAGGAAATGCATAAATGCATTTATGGTCAAAGGTCAGACTCAGCCAGCCTGCCCAGCTGAAAGCGGTTCAATGTCTAGTTCAAGGAACCTTCAGCCTCACCTGCAACACAGCTGGGTGCTGATTCCTGTGTCTTTGTCCATCAGGACGCTCTGCTTCAAAACATTTTGGACACTGAGATCACCAACATGCAACTTTGTCTTCATGGGGCAGTTATTGCCAGAGTGGTGTCTGTCTCCATCTGTGGGAGAACACACATGCATGCAGGATGAACCGTGATGGTGTGGACAGAGACAAATAAACTCACACAGCTACAACATGACCACGTAGATCAGAGTAACATTTGTTTTTCTTATTTCAATAAATCACTAACTCCATGATATATACTGCTGTGTAATCAGAAAAGTTCTGAATCAATATTTGAATTATTTTACTTTAAACGATTTGTGTGTGTGCGTGCGTGCCTTTGCGTGCTTTTTGTGTGCAAGGCGGAACAGTTCTGTTGAGATTCGTGGGGAAGGATTTTCATATCGGACTCGGTTGCTGTTTATTTTTTCTGAATAGAAACTACACTGGTGAGTGTTTTCTTCATTAAATTAAGCTCCGTGGCACTATTGCGTGACCTTATCAATACATGAGTACTCATTTAAAAACGAGACAATAAAACGAGAGCTGTGAAAACGTTGTGATTTAAAGGCCGGGACAGCAAACGTTAGCCGTGCTGCGCTAACATCAGTCAATAACATTCGCCGTTGACAGCTAGCTAGCTAGCTAGCAAGGCGGCTAATGACAGCAGCACAATATCAACTTCCTCAAAGCGGACTAGCAGTTATTTATGTGTTCTTCATTTCTTTGTACATGTATGTCTGTTATGCAACGTAGTCGTTGTCCACGGACTTCTGTTCAGTCTCCACGGGCGTTGTTAAGATAGTTTTGGGAATGCAATACAAGCTAGTGTTAACACTAAGTTAGTTTAGTGTCTAATCTAGTGCTAAGCTAATTAAAGCAACCTAATAATTCTTAAGTTCGCACTATTATGATCCAATAGTCCTGGCCACGATGAAAATAATGGGATACAAAGACGTAACATTTTGAAATTATTAGCTTGAGTTACAGTCTATATGAACACACCTAGGGTTAAGACTTCAGGTTCAGATACGGAGTATTGAAATGTTGTTGCACATCTGGGTAGATCTCTGTCCTCAGCACAGTCCCCTCCTCAGAATCTAAACGTTTTCTTATTTATTGTTGCTTTGAAGAGAAATAATCTGTAAGCAGAGGTGCTGGGTAGGTTTGTGCGATATGATATAAAGTGTGAGATAATAAACATTTGTCAACTGTCAGACATTGTGCCATACAGGTTATACCATGGTAGGTCTTCCCATCATATCTCTCGTTGTGTTATAATAGACCAGTGTTGGCAATGTTGCAAATCAGTGTGCCGGACTGCTTTATGGCAATTCACAGATTTCTTAATGTACCATACCACTATATATAATGGAACATAAAATTACATGTTCCATAATAGATGATTTTACCCATATTGTCCACACCTATGGCTGGGTACTAAAACTCAAAACTAATGAGTACCAACCGAAAAGTATCCGTAGCGTTGATAAAGGAAAACATTGAAATATTTCCTAATTTAAATTAGGATACCTTTTTTTATATTGAGACTATATTTTATTAAGTAAAAGCAGTAAGGAAACTGGTTGAAATGCAACATGATAATACCCTTTTTAATATACAGTAGAACACTAATAAAATGATGGATTAAATATGGATTTAAAAAGCAGACTCTTTCTCTAACATTCTCTCTTTCTTCACCAGCAGGCGGAGGGATGAGTCTCTCCCCTGTGATTGGCACAGAAGTGCCAGAAACCGCCAACGGGGTTGTTACGCCCGTCTCTTCAGAGAACGGCCCTCACGTTCAGGTCCCCGTGAAGTGCGGGGGGAGCAGAGTGCCCTGTCCCGGGGAAGCGTCAGAGGACAGGGCCCTTGGACACACGGAGAACCACGTTGATGTGGAAAACAGAGTTTACGGTGGCGAAGGCCGCCCGGACACAGAGACGTACAATAATGAGAGAACATCTAGTTTATCGTGCACCTCTCATGTGACAGTCCCCTCACTCCCTGCTGCCACATGCACGGGAGACTCAGAATCAGGCTCCGAAGTGTCAGACAGTCCTCTGGCCTCTAACGCTGTTGAGCCCCCTGATGCAGCTCTGCTGTGGGACTCGGCACAGCAAGCGCACTCCAAAGACTCATCTCAGCAAGGAGGCCCTGCCACCACATACAGACAGCAGACAGAGGCAAAGGCTGTAGATAGAGGCACTGACAGCCGAGAGGAGGAGGAGGAGGAGGAGGAGGAGGAGGAGGCGGAGGAGGAGGAGGAGGAGGAGGAGGAGGAGGAAGATGGCGATAAGGAGAAACAGGATGAGGAGGACGATGAGAAGAATGAAAAACAGTGGATTCATCAGCGTGCAGGAGGGAGAGCAGAGGTGGAGGTGAGTGAGCTGTAGGATTATGAACTGCTTGTTCTGCTGAAACTTTATTGTGCTTCAAATGATCACGTCAGAAGAAGAAGAAGCTGTCCGTCAAAGAGAAGGGAGGGATTATAAGCAACAAGACTAATGTGTATCTCTTGGGCTGGTTTCATATTGATTCGTCCTTATGATTTAATACACATTGATTTACCTTCTCTTTTAATCCATCCTTTGTGTACCCCCCTCACCCACTTTTTAGTCTTCACGACACTACTCCTCCTCGGCCCCTGGTCCCAGCACCTCGTCTTCTTCCTCTCCTCCACCTCCCCGTCTTCCCTCGGATGACGCACCCTGCCCCCCGCACATCATGGCCCAGGTCTGGGTACGCAATGTCCGGGGGATGCAGGACAGCAAGAGTCTGGATGAAATCAGCCAAGCGTGTGGAGGTAGATATCTGTCTGTGTTGTGTTTACTGCAGTTTGGCTCATTCTTCATCCCTTTCTTAACTGCTCAATAGACACGGGCAGTATTTTACAACTTTATTCATCTGATGTTGGTGTATTCTCCAAAGGTGGTCTCGGGGCCCGGGGAGGGGGCAGAGGGGGCCAGTCAGAGGGCCGACGGGCCACGATCTCCTCGGCTCTGGAGCTGGAGGGGACTGTGAGCCAAGAGGGAGACCTGACTAACTTCATCACCAAGAACCTGGAGCAGAAAATCAAGATGAGCTCCAAGCCCAGTCTGGACTGCAGTGACTGTGAGTATGGAGCGGACGCAAACGTCACAAGATTTTAATAAAAAAAAAAAATCATCTTCTTTTATTATTGTAAATCGTAACCCAGTTAGTAGAAGTCTCACTTCATGTTTTAAAGTGAACATAAATTTAGTCCTTAAGTGGAGAGGATTTAGACCTCCTGTAGGTGTATGATCACAGAGAAGTAGGGTTTTTTTGCATCGCAGAGAATATGTATATACAGTACATACACACAAACACACACACACACACAGATATATATATATGAAGACGGGATTGGTGCAAAATCTACTCTAAATAGAAAAGAATAAAAAATCTGCACACCATTGCAAATATACAATGTAATCAAGTTAAGAAATAACTCCAATGTACACACATATATATGTGTGTGTGTGTGTGTGTGTGTGTGTGTGTTTGTTGTGTTGTATTTAACATGTTCAAAAGAAATTAGTTTACACAGTATACGTCCTGATATAGAGGTAGTGAATAGTGCATCTGCGTAGGTTGCTTTCAACTGCATTATATTTGAGGGTCTGGAGGCTCCAACAGATAAACCGTTTTTTTAATTGCCTTTTTATTGGCTTTATTTGTGGTGCTGAACCTGCAGTGCAGGGGTGTCTGACTTGCAGTCGGATGTAGGGCCATTTCTTTGCCCTGCAGAGGATAGCAGGCCCGGTCTACCACTACTCATAATTTATGCATAACTTTGGTCGCGTCCAAGCCAGAAGAAGTAATGGAGAATTAATGCACTTCTCATCTCATCTCAACAAATGAATCGCTGTGTCTGTTGTCTGATGATGAACTGGTGGAGGCTTGACATGAATCCGTCTACCTTCGGTGTTCAGGATGCAGCAGATTTGTAAAGTAACACTGGTCTAGGCAAATTGTATTTAATTGAAAATGCTTTTTCATCTGATTTGTCTTATTTTGTATTCATTCATTTCATTGTTGTCTTGTTTCCCCAACTTTTATTCTTGATCCTACAGGTTTTTTTTAACTTGATTACGTTGGATATTTGCAATGGAAATAACATTTAATATTGTAGTTTTAGCACCAATCCCATCTTGATCTAAAATAGCATGTGAACGCTCTGGAAACACAATTACATTTAACTCATGTAAGGAAGGTTTATAATTAAGTCATCAGTTCATCATCATTATTTGATGTGCTGGCTGAATAAATGAAAAAAACACTCTTGAGAGGCAAAAGTGAAACTGAAACAAGAAAGGTGGATTAGGATATATATCAGTTTAATTAAAGATGTCCACGGTTTACTCATGATAGCTTTGGTTGAAGAATATTGAAGAAACGTTGACAGAACAGAAACCACAGTGGCAAGTTTCTCATCTTAATCACAGTGAAAATCTAAGGCTTTTAGTTCAGAGAGAGAAGCCTCCTTGTCGGTTACATTGAACGAAAACGTTAATGATCACAGATGTGAAATGGGGTTGTTAAGGTGACCGCGCAAACATAATGCAACTAATGACTAGCGCGTGGTGAATATGGAGCGTGCAAGGTGTGAAAACATCTCATCCGGGCTCCTGGACTGCTCCTCTTATCCGCTCAGGCAGAACAGCATAATGTGATCCACATGGAACCCTGTTAGAAATCTGTCTGGTAGGTTATCAGACGCCATGTTTGTACACAAACAGTCTTTGAGTCTTTTTCTTCTTCAGGTTTTAGTGTAGGGACTAATTTAGCTAAGACTGGGTTGAGAACCACTGTTTGAATAACATTATATTATAATGATCATTTAAAAAAATGAGATTGTTGTCCTGTATCGTGCGGTACAATTTGAGGGACTAGTTTAGGAAAACTTTTCCTCAAACAAGGAAAATCTCAAATTTGTCATTGTTAGAATCCTCTGAGTGAGAGTTTAAGAATTAAAATAAAAATGCGACAAAGACACTTTGCCCTTTCGCGCTCTATCTTCCCGCTTGTTCCTGGCTGATTCATTTAGCCTCAGACCGTTTTACCTTTTTCACACAAAGGTCACACAAATATACAGCAATTTCAGAAATCAAATCATCTCTATAAGTTCAGCAGGCTGACTTAGTCCAGCCTGTCCATTAGCAGCCAAATGTCTTGTCATATTTCCCAGGAGAAAGACACAGACCCGCTGCCCTTCGCTCAGAGAGAAACCCCCTCTGGATCAGAGCGTCGGCTAAACCAGCCACTCAATTCAAAAACAGGAACGCGGTTAATGTGCCCTCTGCGACAGCTCATTCCCTCTTCCTGCTGATCCAGTTAGGATGGATGTTGCACTTGTATAATAATTTTATATTTTGTCTATTTTACTCTTTCAACGGCAAAAAGAATCGATTAGAAATAATCACCTATTGTTTATTATCCATCTAATTTGATAAATCTTTCTTACCAGCCGACTGTTCAGGTCCCATCTACCGAAGCAGGGGGTTGTCACGAAGACCAGCGGATATCCCTCCCATTGATCCCGCTGTCCTATTGGACCTTCAGAAACACACCCAGGAAGTGGCGCACAGCGTGGAGCTGATGATGCAGAGCCTCAATGGAACCATCCAGAACGTGAGTCTAAAACTCTGCGCGTTCTGTCTTCAAATGACCCAGTTCATGGTGTCTATAGTGTATTTTGTTTATCGCTCTCTCATCGTCCCTCACACTCACATACGGTAGATTTCTCACCAGTATCTCTTTTGTTTCTCTTCATCCAGATGACAGCTCTGAGTGTGGGCTACATCCAGACCTACAGAGACTCAGTTGACAGCCTGGGAGAGTCTGTGGACATGAGTATAAAGGTGTGTGTGTGTGTGTGTGTGTGTGTTCCTTTGACAGAAAGCAACAAGTTCGTGCTCATTCTCTGTGGTAGTAATTCTGGGAATGTAGAAAATCACAACACAGCAAGTCAAGTTGAATGGGTCCTCCAGAACATGATTTGTAAACTTTCACTACAAAATGGGTTACAGGTTGATGCTAGCTGAACTTTATCTTTCAGTTTGTTGGTTTAATTAATCATTTTATGATTGGGTGGTTTTACAGAAATACAGGCTGTTAAAATGTATTTTACAACTTGTAAACTTGAAACCAGACTGTTAAGCTTTGTAGAAAAACAACGAGCAAATCAGGTCATCAAAGCAATTCAGCTTTGTTTTCAAAAGAAAGTTCCAAAATCTAACATCAGGACCACAATGGGCAACCCCTATCACAGACGTATTCTTGTCATGTTCCCATAATTTAATCCGCTTCTGTTTTGTTTGAGGTCTTGATCAAACATCTGCCTTTTCATCATCTGCCATATATTTTTTGCGGCCACAGGGCATGTACACGCTGATGGCTCGCTGCGAGGAGTTGGATCGTTCCATGCAGCCCATACACACCCTGGCTGCGCAGATCCGTGACATCAAACGCACCCTGGACGCTCTGGAGGGGATCTGCAAGTAACCCCACCCGCCCGGTATGAATACACATCTCCAGCTGCAAAGATCCGTCATCGAGCACACCCTGAACGAGGCCGTCTGCAAGTAAACCCGTCTTTCTGCAGATTGCACACACACACTGCAGCGAAGGTTAGGCGCACCTCTGGATTCTTGGAACCATCGCTACTAGGCATGCAGGATGATTGGCACTCGTAGTCCCTCTGCTTGTTCGTCAGTTGAAGATGATCATGTTTGTGTTGTGACATTTCAGTTGAATTGGGCTTGATTTGCTCTTGGGGCTGAGATTCCTTATTTATTTTATTTTTTTAAAGCAACCTCACTTCCTCTATTGAAGTTGACATGAAACTAAATCTCACAAATTAACCCGTTTTGGAGACACTTGGTGAAGTGCCCTGAACACACACACACACACACACACACACACACACACACACACACACACACACACACACACACAGATCCTACTTTACAAGAAGGAATAGTGTGTTATCATCCGTCCAGCCCGCATAGTTCAGATTGCACTAACCTGTCCTCGCCACATGGGGGCGATGTTTCTCTCTCTGTCTGTCTCTCTGTGACTTTTGCACAGGAACAGAAAGTCTATTTTTTAATCTTATGCAACAAAGATCAGATTCTTTCACTGCAGGCTAAGTGAGGGGAGGGGAGCATCATGTCTGCCTGTCTGTCTGTCTTTTTTTATTTATTTTTTTATGTTTACTTATTCAGATTCTCAGCATGCTTGCTAATCTGTATCACTGGGAACTGACCAGCACGGCTAGGTTTTTTTTCTTCCACTGGTGGCCACTGAACAGTCCCACTGGAGCAGATTAATGTCATCTGAAGCCATTGAAAATCTTTTCCTTTCCAGGCATGTAGCTAATAAACTTCTCAGTGTCATCGATTGGGTCGTGTTGTTTCAGCCAGTTGAAAGAAATTATATATGCATTAAAAGCTCGATTTTAAATCCATTAAAGTCTTCTTGCCAGCTGAGGACTTGGCGGCTTATTTTCAACCATCTGTGAATTAGTTTGAGGTTTCGGCCGTAACTGTAATTTTTACTCTTGTTTAATGGTGGATACCTTCATTCGGAACAAAAAAACATCCTGTAAATTAAATTGAAGTTGGTTAAAGTTTGCTTCTGGTTGCAACACAGTCACAGAGAAATGACGCAAACAACGGTTAAATTGCTGTGCAGGATGTCCTCGCTTTTGTTTTCTTCGAGCTTTGTTTCAATCTGGGAAACAGTACTGGACGGAGTCAGGACACGGCCCACGTGGACTCGAATCACATGTGATGCTCACTTGGTAATCTATTAAACGTACTCATTTCCTCGATAATAAAAGCCACTGAGCGACCGCAGCGTCGCTTGGCCGTTATTTTACCAACCTAAAGCCATTTGCTCTCATGGAGCATTATACTTGATTTAATGAGGAGCCTGTGGTACTTCTGTCATTGCACTGGTGGGTAGCCTTGGAAGAGATCATTGCACGTGTACTAGAGTTTCGTACTATTACTCGTACTTGTACCTATTACTGATGGCAGGCAATATGGAATTTGGCATGAGTAATATTGGTGTTGTGATTACTTTCACCTGAGACTTGTCCAACACTGTTATTGTATGATTTTTTTTCAAACCAACTACTAATGTGGAGTTTGAGATATTTATATCTACAAACCGTTATCAGAGCAATACTGCAAGAAAAGTAAGTAGTGATTTTAATTCGCTCTGCGTTGCCTGATGCGTCTCAGCATGAGGCTCTGCACCTGTTAACGTGTTTTAACCTCTATGGGAAGAGATCGTGTTATCAACTTCACTAAAAGCTCGGACTGCATTCAGTCTAAAATCTGCTCTCTTTTTTTTTTTCTTGTCACTTTCCTCGACCTTGTTAGCAAAACTTTGTCAGGGAAAGATACAAAGAGGAAGGGGAGCGTCATTGAACAGCTTATATTAGAGAATATAAGGATCCTGGTTCCCCTTGATAATACTGAAATTTACTCAAACATGTCCGCTGTTGTAAAGATGTAAATGCTCTTTTACAGATGAAGGTAAAAATGTCCCGAGAGTGGACATTTGGGAGTCTTAGTAGATCTTTGAGATGGGACATATGACGGGAAATGTCCTTTTCTTGTTCATGATATATATATATATAAATGTATGATTAATTCATTTTCTGTTGTACAATCAGATGCACCTGTGTACATATGACCTCTTTCTGTAACAAAAAAAAACGATTTAGATACCCTCCCTCTTGAGTGTATATTTTAATGAAAAATAATAAATAAATTTACATGAGCTGCAAAAACAATCATTTGTCTTATTTTTTTTGACAGTGTACTGCCTCAAGGAGTACTGAAG
>JAVQJD010036920.1:0-66613 GCA_036023655.1 Nannoperca australis
ACACACACACACAAACACAAACACACACTCTTCAACTCTACAAATGTAACTTATCTGATAAAACTCCACATGGGCCTTTGCATGTTAATAAAAATGACATATCATATTTCTCACTGGACCAAAGCCTGTCGAATAATATAGTCTACCCATGTTATAACATATACAGTCCATAGGAGCACTGTTTGAAAACTCAACATTTAGAAAACTGTCAGCATGATTTAGTATTGTAAACGTAAGACTAATAAACAAGATATTGGACCGTTTTAATAAGTGAAAAATCTAATGTTAGACCCCGACCCACAATTTGTGTTTAAATGGTGAGCAAACTTAGATACATTTCAACTGTTTAGAAACTTTTATATGTTAAAAATAGTTTTAGCATTCTGTGATTTTTACACATTTAAGTTATCGTGTAATGTTTTGGTCACAAGTAGCTTCTACAGTAATTGGGCCTCTTAAAAATATGGCATTGCTGGGCTCATACCCAAAATGTCTTATCTTAATACATTAGATGTATTAGGATTTGATCATTTTATTACATGTGTGACAGACCTTAAAAGCATGGCGCCCAGTCACTTGACATGACACAAGAAGCTAGGAAATGTTGTGCATGCCAATTTGTCCACTCGCCATCCCTTTGAATTCCTTCAAATGCATGACTTTGCATAAGCGAAGACCTAATTGAATATTAATGGCTTCTGATGGTATTTGATTATCTGTTTTTCATTTGGGAAGATTATACAAATGAGCCTCATTTGCATGTCAGCATCCAGGAAATCAAATGAAGTGTGTCTGCCAGATTATTATTTCCTTTTCTAACGCCACCGAGCACAACTTCTTTAATCTCATGAATTCAGGATTAGTTTCACATTTTGGTGTGATGCTCCAATTGGGTTTGTGCAAGGAGGTCATTTACGCCAGCGGAGAGCTTTTGTTTGCTCCAGTAGGTATAGACAATAGACATAATAAAGTTTCAATCAGCTTTGTTATTTTTCCTTGAAGCTTGACTGAGCTTTGGTATTTGTAGGATGGCATCCATTCTCGGGCAGGGCAGGTATTGCAGGCAGATGGTAACAGTGGAAGGATGATGAAGAGTTCACTCCCATTCAGTCGGTATGAAGTAAATGGAAGAAATGAAAAGCCCATAATAGGAGTGGAGTGGAGAATAACTGTCCTGTCTGGCTCCCAGGCAACAGCTTTATCTTCAGAGCAATTTACAGTAATCCGGGGTGGCTGTGGGGGCCTGCCGTAGGCCGCTGTTAGCTGCTGCAAAATGACATGTGAGTGTACCGAGCTACAATAAAAGAAAATCTGGAACAAGGCCTAATCATCACTTTAAGTCACATATTATACATTTAGATGGCATCTATAACTCAACTGAAGGGCACTGTGCTCTCTTCTACAGCGGCCACTCCACATATGTCATAGATAATAGTCTGCCTGCAACATAGAGTGGAAAGACAAAACAGGAAGGACGTTTTATTTAGAAAGGAATGATTTAAGTTTTACCCTTCAGAGGTGTGGCAGGGCACCTCAGGAGTTGGTCTTTTACAGCAGAGCTAACTAAAACGGCCCCGAGAATGTTAAACGCTGCTGATAAATCACACTATGTTATCCTGAATACAATATTGACGCTCATTCCCACATAGGCCCAAGGTGTACCTGCTTGTCAGTGTTGCTGTCCACACCTTATATCTGCAGATCAATCCTAAGTGAGACTCTGCTGAAGTAGCTCTTGATTTTGATTGAATTTTGAGCATAGAGTCTTCCTTTCGATTCTTATCCCAATCAATGTTGCTGTTGCCATTGATCTGATAAACATGAGCAGCAGTGGCAGTGCAGAATTTTGCCAAGTTGATATTGAATCAGAAGTGAGTGAAGAATATCCATAAGTATCGAGTGACTGCTCAAGCAAGTCAGTAAATAATCCTCAGATGCATGCTCTATAAGTGAAGACACGCACACACCAGTCGAGGGACTCCCTCACTAGCTTGTGTCCTCCTATTTGCACGATTCTTACTATCTTTTCTATCGTATGGTTAGACGTGTGAGCTTTAACATTTTCAACACGGTCAGTTATGCATGATTTCCTTGGAATTTCTCAGGAAAGCACAGAGGATGCAGAAAAGTGAGGGGAGAAGCACAACAGGCTCGGGCACAGCTAATGCTGTCAGTGAACTCACATTCTTATTGAAGTCACTTTCTCTTCCTCACTGTCTCCCTCCCTCTTCCTCTCTTTCTCCCACTCAGCAAGCATTCTCAGGATCCATCTCTTATTAGAATTCATCCCAGAAATCATGTTGGGCCAACGTGCTCCTGCAGCTCCAGACTCTATTAAATGCCTCATTCAATTTTATAATACAGTTTTTATTTGACATTAAGGGCTTTACAAAAAGGCTGTGGAATTATTAGTAAAAAAAAAAGAGAGTGAGAGAGAGAGAGAACCACCCACAAGAATGCTATTATACATTCTGATTTACTGTCCTGCAAGTTTCCACTGCATCTTTTCCAAACCTCACCCCACAGAAATTGGTTTCAGAAGTTGTTCAGTGTGTCTTTTTTTATAATCCTTGCTAAAATCTCTACAACTCTGATGCTGCCATGAAGATTGCTGATAAAGCATGAGAGCATTAAATGCCCGAGCAGAGATTCCAGTGCAAACAAAAAGGCAGCCACACAACTAAAATTCGACTCCCTCGCTCTTAAATTAACAGTTTTTTTTATTACAAGGGCAAAGGTCACTTTCTCATCTGTAGTTTGAGTTGGTCTGGACCAAGGGAAATAAAAGATAATCTGTTGGATTTTAGTTTTTATTCCGGTTTACACACACATTTTACAAATGAACGAAAGTAAGAGGAGTAAACAGTAAAAAGTCTCATACACTTATTACGTGCATTATTAGCCGAGACTGTAACTGGACCTTGTATGTCATAAATAGTGATGAACTGACAAAAAGGCATTTTGTACCACAGTATATCGTAATTGTTACAGTGTGGTCTCAGCATTTTTAACACTCTTTTCACTCACTTCTTATAGGACATCATTGAAAATACACAGAGCAGGACACAAACTCAATTCACCTTTGTTTTAACTACTTCTCACTTTCTGATTGATATGGAAAAGCAGATTTAAGCTCTTTATTAGCGCTTGTCTGAACTTACCAGACAAGTGAGATGTAAACGTGTCCAAAACATATCCAGCACCGAAATCTAGGTTTACATCTGTAATACATGTACAGCTGTGAAACAAGCGTTTATCACATTTAGGGCAAATGTTTTAATGGACACAAAATTACTGAACAGGTTTTTCAAGTAGATTGCAAGTGCAGTGCACCTAGTAGTAGTCCAGTATAACCTGCTTACATTTAAATTTGTTGCGATTTAAAGGTTATTTGATTGGTGCAGTGAAATGCATTCATTTGATATTTTCACAGTTTTGATACAAACAAGCTATTAAAATAACTTTACTGTGCTCACTAGCAGACAAATAAAATGGTATCTACTCATTTACTTTTCTTAAACTTGAACTACTACAGTGTACAGAAATATCCTGAAAACACTAGCTGAAAGTATCTGGAAGTGAACATCAGTGAACACGTCTCCGACGTGTATTAACGCTGACAGGAAGGAACCCTGGAGGAAACTCTCTCTGAACTCAGCCCCCAGCCGCAATATAATTAAAACAAATCCAAACAGCCAGCTACAGAGGTTCATCGTAGAGTTTTAACAGGGCGTACATTCCTCATCTGTTGTTGCAGCACCAAGCGTTTATAGCACAAAAGAAACAACTAGGTGGCATGCAGCATGATGTCCCTTGTTGTCTTCCGTGCAAAGCCCGGAGACAGCTTGAGGCTTTGCTTCAGCTTGCTTCTGTAATCTCTGTCAGTGGGGACTCTCATCTGGTGCGGGACGGTGAGCAAGAGGGTGCAACCCAAACAGTCTCTGAAAATGGCTTCTTCTTTATTCATTTGTTGTTGGGTAGAAAAGCAGTTTGGGGTGACATTTGATAAACAGCTAGAATTGCCATACTGTGCTGTAATTTGACAAAATCTTATTCCATGTGAGGTTGCGTGCAATCCTCATTTACTCAAATTTAATGGATGAGTGTGATATCTTAAATATCTATTATTTAAACTGCTGTTTTACTTGCCTGATTGCCTTTATCACCATCCAGTGCATTGCAACTTGAAAAATCACAATAGAAAGAGAAGGAACATATTCAGTGTTTTCATTTCACATTACCAAATGTTTAAACACACAGAAAACACAAAGGTGCAAGCAACACATTCATCAATTTAACATAAAGGCTCACGTTGGTCATTTTGTTGCCTTTTCATTGTCTGACTATATAAGACTTGACCCAGAATTGACCTGGAAGGCAATAGACGGGAAGGTCTGGTTGGGTTTGGCTGTGGGGTTTATTAGCTGGGTTGGGTTTGGGCAAAGATCTATGCCACAAACCAAAGATTTTGCCTGACAAATTCTGTTTTCTTTGAGGCATACTTGTGGCTTTATTACCTCTAAAGTTTTCCTATGAGCCTTGTTTATCAGAGCATGGTGAATCCATGTTTCTGTTGAATCCCGGTGGGTGTGTTTCACTGTCAAGATCTGCTCGTCTCATCCTTTAAACAACAACGAGGAAGCAAGGAGATTCTGTCAAGAGATACTATATCTAATAGCTTCACATAGATTTCTAGTTACATGTGCACAGAAAGTGAGGGAGCTGGATTTGTAAGATCCACAAGATCATGCGTGAAGCCATCTTGCCAGGTTTCAAGTTATGCGCATGTGGCCGGATCACAGTGGTTTAGACGTCCAATGAATAACTACTGGAAGCTAGGGGCCTGGTTGAGGCCCTATTCAGACCAAATCAGACGCTGCGGTGAAAGTGCCAGTCCTCCCATTCATTTGAATTCGGGCTGCAGTGGTGGAGACACAGGGGGGGCCGGGTGAAGAGGAACTTGGTTTACCGTGTAGCACTGTAGCAGCCCACTGTTTACTAAGCAACTGAAGATGGAAGAGAGACTGATCGATCGCTTCTGTGCTGTCTTCAACCGTGCAACCCTGCCATGAGGGAGCACAATGAAATTATCACAGTGCAGTCGCTTGACGTTGTATCGCTCTTCGAGTTGGGATTACTAGTTAGTATTTTTACTTGTGTTACAATCAGCATGGCCATGTAGTGACACTCCCACACCACCGCACAACCCTGTGGTAATCGCAGCAATGGCTGATCTGGTCTTAATACGGCTTGACAACAGCAAGATGCGACTGTTCCATTGAAAACAACAATGGCTACTCCTAAAGAGGTTAGCGTAAATACTGCTATAGCATCAGTTACATCAGAACTGGAGAGTATTTGTTCTTTGAAAGAAGAGCAGATAACTAACCTAACGCGTGGGATATTGTGATGTTGCGAATCCAGCTGCCTCGCAAGGTTGTGGTTCCTCAACTGCGTTGTCGTACTACACATATGGTTTGTTGATCTGATTGGTTGAACTTATAGAAAGCTGACAGATAGACAGATGGTTCGTCCAATCACCTGCCAAGTCTTTTTTTTTTTTAAGTGCCTGCCCTTTTCCAAACTGTTTCCAAAGATGACTTCTCAGATGGTTCAGTGTAACAAACCATCTGGTGCGCCAGGTTGATAATGAATGCCAACATAGAGAGACTTCATTCAGCTAGTTGGTCTTGCAAGCTGCAGGGCAACTGTTATGTACTATGGCTCTGATGGGGTTTTATCCCTTGTCCTGGTAGTGCACAACCCTACAGGACTCAAAGAATTTAATGATTTGCAGTTACAGGACAGTTAAAGATGAAAACTGAGACTTTGTTTTAGAAAACCATTCCTTGTCAACTGGTTCAACAATTATGATTGCCTGATTAAGCCAAATGTAAAGAAGGTTTAAAAGGTTAATTGTGCTTTAGTTGCACACAATTAAATACAAAAGCAGCAGCAGGATATTTCAGTCCTTTTGTCTTCTTTCCTCAGGCAGCATCAGATGAAACACGTTGCTGCTGCTTTTGTATTTGCATGTAATATGTAAAGAGTAGAGACAAACACTTGTTTTTTGCTTCACAGTGCCATTTCTTCTTTTCTCAGGATTTTTAGTGGCTTTGATGCTCTCTCCCCTCTCTAATCTGTGGCCTGTTGAAAGAACTTTTGGGAAGCTGTGAATGGTTCTTGTGTTTTTGTTATTTAACTATGTGTCAGATATACATAATCTAAATAACAAAAAAAATAACAAAAGTAAAAAGGCTTTTTAAAGATGCTTTCCTATGCATACGTTTTCTAAGACTATGCATAAATAAATTTTAGACGCTCAACCCCCAAAAAGACCAAGCAGGTAAATCAGCGAATCGCAAATTTGCAGATTTGCGTATAAGTTGGCTGAGCAATAGTTGGCCAAAAAGACAAACTTATTAACATTTATGAGCATATTGCTAATGTGTTGGCATACCAGTTGCCTACTACTCATTCAACAGCTACGGGGTAATGTCATCATCCCACTGATGTCATGTTTTTGGCCAAGTCCTGACTGTTAGTTCACTTATTTTGATCTCCACAAACTCATGAGAAAAACTCATTAGATGATAGATATTTTGGATTGTCTTTCTTTCTTTTTAGGTTTTCTGTCTGCCATATCATACACTTGAAAACATCTGCCAATGGATGTATATGCAGAACTGGTGAGAGCCATGAGAATCAATTGTGTCCCGTACTAGCCCATATGTTTGGGACAGATGTGTGACGCCTATTCAACAGCCTGATAACAGTGTATAGTAATGTATAATGTAGCAATTTGATGTAATGATTTGGGTGAAAGTTTTAACTCAGTGGAGCTTTAACCATAATATAACCATATTTATGGCCGTCATCCATCTTAGAAATTTGAACACTAGGTTTTAATGATTTGTTTCCCTGCTCCATGTCCAGACAAAAAAGCAGTAGTTGGTAACAGTCTAAGTTATCTACTGTATCACATCGTTGGGACACAAATTACAAAGTGGGGAAAAATGTAGGATATTCATTTCATTTCCCTCCAATACAAATGTTTTCATTTATTTATTTATTTTTTTGTCCTGTTGCTTTTAGCCATTTTTAATGCTTGCATCTCGTTCCTCAATTCTTTCTGCCCATTCTGGTAACAGCACTTTTAAGGCGTATTAAAGGATAGATTAATGGACCCCTGTGAACCTATAAAATTAATGCAATTTAGATATTTCTAACATTGTTTGGGCATGTTGTAATGTTTTATTTCCCAGGGTGTGTTTTTTTTCTTCCATTCTCCTCTTTTGCATTCTGACATATGACTTACGCCAAATGTTCTCTTCTTGGCATACATTTCCTGACAGGCAGAGAGCAGTCTGCCTCGCAAGATTGAAGAAGGGGATAATCATGTCTTCTGATCATGACTTAATAGCTTAATGAAAAAGAATTGAAGACTACTCGTCCCAAGTGGCATAGTTAATGTGTCACAGTGGAAAACAGCGCTTAGTGGGTTTGAGTCCAGCAGGGAGAAGCATTCCAGGGTTCCTTTGCTGTCAGACCAACAATGGACACTGCAACATTTGACAGAAAGTGGAGAAATGCATATCCAAAAAATAAAAATTAAATCATTAGCTTAATTATTTTCCTCCTCATTTCCATCTGTTGTGTACTTCCTTAGAATGAGTGACAGTGGGTGTCAAACTGTTCATGTGATGAGCAAAATGCTGCTAAAACAACAGCATTTGGTGCCACAGAACTGCTGTCATTGTTGACCTGTTAAACATCTGTTGTGTTCTTGCAATCACAGATCATTTCCCTCTGAAATATGTAAATGACTAAATGTTTTCACCATTGAATGTCATCGTTTTAAATAATGTATATCAGTGATGGTGTTATTCGTTGTTACGCCTACTACACACTGACACTGTCCGTCTCTAGAACACTATACAGCTTTTTGGTGGTAATTAGACATCAAGAATTATTAGAATATATACCCACAAGACAGAATGAAAATGTCGAGAATGTTGCAACTCATTAACAGCATTCTTCAGGGGGAACACGCTTTGATTAGAGTGTTCATTCCTTCAAGGCAAATCCAGTTGAACAAAGGCTTTCTGGTACATCTGTGAAGCTTTGGATTTCACACTCTCATATTTTCCGCATTAAAACACACTGATACAGCTTGCTGTTCTTTTGATGCACAATTACCGTGGTGCCCACAATAGGATTCCATATCTTAGTGCATTACCGTTCATATAACAACTCTGTCTGAACACTAGTTACGCTAAAAAACGTTGAAACAATATATGGTTAAAATGTAATTCTCTGTAATAAAAAATGCAGGCTCAGTGAGACCATGTCTTTTGGCAAATTAAATGTGAATCTGGTATTATTGGACAAAAAATAATGTTACATTCTGTTTACAGAGAATTGCTGGGATGAGCAGATGACAAAACAATGAGCCAATTATAAGAGACTGGTGTGTTGACAATGTAAATTAACAAATGTTACTTCATAATTAAGAACTTGATGGATGCATTGCCATGCAAAGATTAATAGCTCTGGGTGGTTTTTGACAGTATAGGATTCAGCGCTACCCTGTGCAATTATGTTTAGAATCATTGTTAATTGATGTCATGCAAGGCACCACTGCCAGATTTGATAAGAAATGCATTCCTCTCAATGGGGCACAGCAGAGCCTTATTGTGACCTATTTAAAACTTTTCTGAGATGGCGTATCAAGTCAGCTTCATTGACATTCATCAGCCGAACCTCCTCTTGTCTGTCCGGGTAGATCTTTCATTTTCTTCACCCCTTTCTTCTCGAGGAGGGTAATTCCATTTGGGAAGTGCATGTTGTTGAGGAAAATCCTCCTCCTTCAGCCTGTGAGCAACGAGCAAAATGGTGATGAATACCTCGTCCATGAATACTAAATGTTAGGTAATTAGGATTAGGATACCTGAGGAATATTACCTTGGCTGGCGCACCTGAGGAGAGATCCAGGCTACTGTCCATTAGATTGGAGGGGAGAGAGAGAGAGACTGAGTCAGAGAGCAAACCATAAGGAGGCAGGCGTGAGTGATGGCTGTTCTCTGAATCAGTCATTTGGGTTGAGAATCTGACGTTTGATTAAGTCTGACCTAGATATCGCAGACAAGAAGTCATGGCCTCTTACGTGCACTTCAGTGGAGAGTCAGACTTTTTGAGTTTTATGAGTCTGAAGAGATTCAGACTGAATAAGGTTATTGTCCAAGTTTAGGACTGTTTGTCTGCTATGTCTGTATAGGTGACAGTATAACCATCACATGGCAGTAGGGACAAGGAAACTAATTATATAAAAAATATGTTATTTCTACAAAATAAGATTAACCAATACATCTCAGCTATATAAATACATCAGGACACAAAATCTGATTAAACATTTTTGTATAATTTGTCAAAATCTATACAACTGTCAAAGTATATCTTGCATTTTGTCTTTGCTCCTGTGTTTCGTCTGTCCAATTTGAGAACATAAAAAAAAAATGTAATGAATGTAATTACCAAGTCACCTGAATGTAGCCCTAAGTGGCAAATGGTAAGTGGACTGCATTTATAAAGCACTTTTCTACCTTAGCGTTTTACAATTTGCCTCCCATCCACACACACACACACACACACACACAAACCGATGGTGGAGGAGCCACAATGCCTGCCCAGCGGGAGCAACTTGGGGTCCAGTGTCTTGTTTAAGGACACTTCAGAATGAGGCCAGGAAGAGCTCTGTATTGCCAACCCTTTAATCAAAAACATTTTCCCCTAAGCTTAACCAGTGAAGTGCTTTTGTTGCCTAAAGTTAACCAAACACAGGACTATTGCTTTGAGATTCATGGGGATACATACAGACCTCTACACCAAAATAAACTTTTAACATGGCAATGATTTAGCATGATATATTCAACTCAGATTGAAGCCACAAACATTTTTAGTGTTCATATCTGGCAGTAACTATTTTTCTACCCAACCAATCAAAGAAAATTATCCAGAATCTTGCTTAATGGACTGAGATTTGCATGCTGTGCTATTAAGTTTCAGTGGCTGTATTGAGACTGACGATTTGCAAATGCAGTACATATTTCAAACCAGATAGGTATTTTAACTGAAGTGAGACCTGCCCTTTTATATCCAAAAGTATCTGTGTCTGTGAGGTAACGTTGTCTGAAAAGTCCAGGTAACAAATCACAAAGAGCCTCTTGGGAGTGCACCCATTGACTTTTTGAGGCGTCTCACTGATATAACCTTGACATTAATGGGAGGTTTTCACATTCTCAATTCTTATGGGGCTCACCATAATCTGTTATAGAGGGGGCTGAGTTCCCTCCTGGACCCTTCTGTAGTTTGAACCCTAGCAATAACCTTGTCTGAATGGGTTAGACGGATGTAGCAGTCCATCCTTCTCACTATCCTCTCAATGTTTACCAACCCTCTCCACCCTTCACAGAGCCCACATTTGCCAGCCCTCCAGAGAGCAAACACACCAATTACTCCATGTGTATCTTGATTGAATAATAGGACTTTTAATTGTCTTGTCTTTCACAATTACGTCAAAGCCATAACCTTTAATTAAGTGCCTGCCAATTATTTTATTCCCTTTTTTGTTTGAGTGGATGAGAGTAATTACTGTCACCTTGCAAAGTATGAGAAGTAATTAATCCTTTTTGATTTTACCAAATCCCATTTTTTTTGGTCATTATTTAGCCTTTTAATCCGCAAAAGATTATAAAGCCGGTTAATCATAGAAAATGGACATGCCTACTTGTTTTTGTGCAGCATTAGCACAAGTGTTTTATTTCTTAAAAAAACATGTCCCACTTATAATAGAAATATTCTTCTAAGCTGGGTTGATATGGGCATAACACTGCATTATTTGTTGTTTCTGAAGAAGCTTTGACCTATCAGTCTTAGTCAAACAGTTTTCATACAACATTAAAAGCACTAGATTTTCCAAGATGAAATATGTCATAGAAATATGATAAATTGAAATTTAACAGCTGAAACTGAAAAGGGAAATGCACTGATTGATTCAATTAACACAGTTGAATTATGGGAAATGTAGGATTTAATGTTTGTGGAGCTTGAGCCATACTGGGGACTACAAATCTGAATATGTTGGGCTCATTTTTACCATAGTTTTTTTTTATCTGTCTGTTGTGAGTACCTTAACTTTATGGATGTGCAATATTAAATGACTGGAGTGCCCCTTTGAAGTTTCTCATGAACAACAGCAAACAAGTGGTTCATCCAGAAAAGGCTGGAGTCAGGCATGAATAGTATCCGATGTCAAAGAAATGCTGGAAAAATCATCCTCACGGAAGCAGAAATAGAATATAGCAGCAGACATGAAGTGTTTGGGCACATGGACTGCATGCTGGACTGGGTGCAGTGTGTGTCCTCTTTCAAAACCATTTATCAGACAAGGCCAGGTGGGTTGTGGACCCAGAATGTGGGCCATTGTTGTAGGCCATTGAAAACCTTGAATGTCTGGGGGATCCAACCCCCCAGCCCAGGAGCTCTGTGTGGCTGCTCTGTGAAGGATCCAGCCCAGACCCAAACATGCATATTGTGCAGGTCTGAAAGGACACTATAATCCATCCCCATACGTGCCAACACCCCCCTCTAACCTCTATTCATCCCCGCTGTGTTTGCATCTCTCCAGAGTGCCTTTAACACTGTGCAATGCCATTCTGCTTCACACAAGTTAAAATGTGATGGAGAGCTGTCATTGTCCTTCTCTGTAGTCAAAACATGTGATTCCCAACATGCAGCCAGTTTGTTATCTCATCCAGAGTGTACAGACCACTCTAAATCAGTCTCTGCCTCTCTGTCGGTATGGAGGATGCTGCTTTTTTATCATTTCACACATGTACCGCCTGCAAAAATAGAATACAAGCAGGGAGGATCACAGTCGCCTATAAGCCTCCTGTCTTGGCCTAAATAAATGCAGTCGTTGACATTGAGATTCAGGTCCTGCCGTCCAACCAGTTGGCTGTTCCCCATAAAATGAAAGTAGTATTTATGCTGTGTTTTTAGCCCCCCTCTTTTTTCCTCATTCACTCCCCTCCCTGTCACTTCAGGCTTCGGCTTTCTCTGTGATGAATCTCAATTATGCCAAGGTCACCTTTCATTGTGGTGATCTCGCTGCTGCTTTATTGAAACTGGCAGTACTTCCACACTATCATGGCCATGCTTATTGACAGCCACTTCCTCCCCCAAAACAAAATCTGCACACAAAAAAAAGGCCAGGTGGAAAAATGTGGAAAAGTTACATCTCCTCTAATTTTGGCACAAAGAATGGGCATGTCTGCTTCAGGTTCTGCCTAATGGTCTGTAATCATTCTCTATTCTCTCGATCCAGAAAGTGGGTGGAGGTGTTTGAGGGGCAGCTTATTCACATGTTGGTTTTATCACTGTAATTGCTTTCACGTAAATATGATGCTAAATCGTTCTGTTGGATACGCGCTGTGTGGAGACCCTTCTCAATCAACTCTGAGGAAAGACCAAGTTATTCAAATGTTACAATGCTTCTAGGCAGAATCTTGGATTTAGAATAAAGGACATATTGTATCCAAAACCCATATTTTTATCAGCTTTCTCTTATTAAAATTATGGGGAAGGGGATTCATTGTTTTCCACAGTAACCATGACTACTGTATGATGGTACTTGTGAGGTCACATGTTCACATCTTGAATGGGGAAATGATTGACATAGAGAGGCACGGGCTAATTTGTTTGTGCATCAACAAGGCTTGGAGTGCGTGGGGACGCATGGCACTGCGATGACTTCACCGTTCACATTTGATGAGGATTCTAGCGCATGTGATTGTTGTTTCAGTGCAGCATCTGTTGCCAAAGGGAAGCGGGATGGGCGGAGTGGGGGGCTTGCAGGAAGACAGTTAGCCTCACAATTGACAGTGACACGTTGATAAGCGCGAGTGCTGAGCGTGTTAGCTGAACCAAAAGGCCTTTGATGGCTCTCTGATATAACTCATTAAACAACCGTCGGACCGTTTACCTCTGTGATGTATCTTATTTGTCCATTCTCTACTGCCCACACACAAAGCTGTCTTTCTTCAAAGGCATCGGATCTTAATGGAGCTACACATATAAAGCTGTGTAAGTCTTATTCCCTTCATAACTTGACCATTCTTGGCATACTTGGATCTCTTGAGAAACTCTTAAAATAGGAACATGGTGATTCACTTTACATCATCACTTAAAAGTAAATATGACAGTTCTAATAGCAACGTGCTGCACTTAATTTGCCGAGAGAATAAATGGTCGCACTCGACAGGTTTTTTGCCAAGAAAATGAATGCAGTGAAACTGGAGGCCATGTAGTGGATTCTGACCATCTCTGGTCCTTCCAGTTTCATATCTGTCTTAAAGTCACAGGTCTTAAAGTCACACAGAACTAATGGAGGCTGGGGAATAGCAGCCAGTGCCTTCTATTGGGCCAATATAATAGCCTGGAATTGAACTTCACATCGGGCAGCTGGGACTGAGAAAAGGATTATGGTCTCTGTATTTTCTTCCATCAAATTGTGTTCCCTGATTTAAAAGAAAAAGCCCGATGCATGATGTGGATTGATATGAGCACCGTGATTGGAAAACACCGGAAATGTTTCACATTCTCACCAGTGTCAGCAAGTTAACTTCATTTTCATTGTTATCTCTCCTTTATATTTTGCTCACCGCTCTAGGATGCTGAGCTGCTCAAGTAGAATATTTTTTTTACACTTAAGCAATTGTACTCATTCCAGGAGAAATGGCTGCTGTTGCATGCCTAAACCCGAGTACAGGCACATCACAGTAAATGCCACAACGAAAAGATGGAATTGCCATTTCTTGTCAGACAACTGATTTCAGGTTCTATTATACAGTGCAAACTCTTGCAGGGAAAAGAGAATGAATGGACTCACCTTCAAACATGTCACTGACTCTCTAAATGCCAAATGCACCCAAACCTCTCATGTCTAGATGAACGGCAAGCTCTAGGCAGAGTAAGTTTGTGTCTCCTGTCTTTTCCCCCATAAAAAAGTCAGATACCCCATGAGAGACGCAGTCTGCCAGACTGATCACAGAGCCACTGCTTTATCCAGAGAAAAACTGGGCTCTAAGAAGTTTGTGACAAAGTAGTTGTGGTATTTTATGTGAGTTCAACCTGACACTGTGCAAAGAGCTGCTCGCTTCCCTGAGGATTACCTACCCATAAGAGTGGTATATGGTTCCATATGCCAAAGCTTCCAATATGTAGGACTTTTTTTGTCTCTTTATTTTTTGCTATTATTAGAAGGGTATAATGATGTATGTTCTCATTTAATGACACGTCAATGCCTGTGTTTCTGTTTAGTTTTCACCTTGCAGTTTTTGGTGGTAAGAAGTGGTAAGAAAAAAAAAAAGTCCCACAATCCACATTTAAAATATGTATAGTGTTGAAATGGTTAAGTTTCACACTGTATTGCATTCACAGAGAGAATGCTAAAGATTGTTATAGATGTTTTAACATGATATTAATACTTGACAGGACATGGCTTTTCTGTCATATTATTTAATGCCATCTTGACAGACAAGCAAGTAACTGGTGATCCTCACCAAAGGACGACAGTGTGTATGGCGGTGTGCCATCCATGTTGGTGGTAAACACATGCAACATCCAGAGAAAACGAACAAGCGGGAAGAGGCTTGCTGGCGAACACTTTGATCTTCTTTCATTCACTCTCGCCTCTCATCTCTTTGGGCTGTTGGGGAAATGCACTGTTTAATCTGTCGTATGTCGCAGAAGTTTATACAAGGTACTCCACAGAGTTTGGGGGCTCGCATTAGGCAGGGGGAGGCGAGTGAAAAAAAAGCATACATTTACACGGTTGAGTGGTGTAATCTTCATGAAATACCGGTAAATAGGGAGAGGAAGCCTAGTGGAGCCGTAGATTAATGCTGCTATCAAATGGCCTGGGACAAAGAAGAGGATGGCTAATGAGCTGGAAACGGCAGGGCTGTTCACCACGTTAAGTGATACCGTAGCACCATCTCCCCACTGGCCGCTGCACTGCCATGTTCACACATTCTGATGTCGCTAACAGCAATGTAGGACAAATATTGGAAAATGTCATTTGAGTGAGAACCACGACGACGTGTTTTATGTTTTAAAGATGGCTTCATCAAAGGCAGATTTCAGCAACACAAATGCAGCTCTCTAATTTGACTCTCTCCCATATGCCTGATATCCCTCCCTGCCTGATTTCTGAGAGGTCATTTGCTTCTTTTTCATCCCAAAAATTGCTTTTACATTTGATCTGCTCTCTCCCTCTCTCTCTCTCTTTCCCTTTAAATCCATTTCACTTCACTCCGTCTATGTCCCTCTCACTCTATTTGCCTCTCTCCCATAGCCATGATATAATGAAAAATAGGGTTCTCTCCCTTGTCTATCTCTTTCCTGTGGTATCATCTCAGGCATGCTTGTAACCTCCCATGACTGTCGCCTAGGTGACAGGAAGAGCGAGATGAACTCTTGGGCTTAGATAAATTTCTTGGTCTGGCCTGCGGAGGCTGTATAAATTTTTGATGTTCTACTTCCTCACCGACACTTTTGCAGGCATTGTTTCATGTTTTATTTAGGCCTGTGTTAGAGCTAGGTTAAAGTTTCAGCAGACTGTTGCCCCAAAAGAGTCTGGCGGCACGGAGGAAGTATCACATTGGGGGCAATAGTGGCCTTTAGTAGTGGAATATTTTGTCTCTTTGTCTGTGGTCTCATAGTGATGGGAATGGAAATATCACCAAGCAGCCTCAGCTCTGTCTTTCAATTAGACAGTTTGGTGAAAAACCTGCAACAGCTTTCCTCAACAAAGCAACAAAAAGAATGCTGGGAAAACCATGACTATATTCCGAATGCAGTCAAACACGCAAGCATGCTCTAACCTCTTCAGGCATCGACATATTTATCTTACTTGAGCTAAGTGACAGTTGTCTCCACAGCCATTTCATTTAACACGCCACCACGAAAAAGAGGGAAAAAAATGAATTAATCAAATGCGGAGGGGTAGGCAAGGAATGGGGGGTGAGGGTGAGGGGGGGTTATATCCCCCAGTGATGCTGTGAATCAGAAGGGGTGGGTAAATAAATAAATGTGTTATGTATGACCAAGCGCACAGACAGGGCTCTGGGGCTACTAGCTGGTCCAGCCGCGATGCACTCAGACAAGTGAATAAATCAGCACACAATTAGGGCTTGTGATTTCATTTATGGTACCTACGAGCGCTCCAGTGGCAGATTCTGGCAGATGTCATTTCTAGCCAATTGATTTTGCTGCTGTCCCGAGGCCCGAGCAGTCATGGCCCTTCTATCTGGATTACAAATGGATGGCAAGCGCCAGCCAAATGGCTGTCCAGGCAATTTCTGCATGATAGGAGTAGAATAATGTAAGAGACTACACTGGCACTAGAGGAACAAAGACACAAACAGACACACAGTGGAGGTGCTGCCTAAGCCGAATACTGTAAACACACGCATGTAATAACGCAAGTGCATATTTGTAAAATTTATTTGCAACATATTTACCCCATACAAATGCATTTTCAGTCAAACAGTAGTTGTGAATTCTTTGAAGGTGCATCCTGTGTGCCTTGGTTATGGTAAATCATCTTTTGCTCAGCAGTCTTCAGTGGTGAATGCACTCTAAAATATCCTTCAGGAAGAGCAGTAAAATAGTTTCAAAGCCACCATGAAATTCATAAATGTCTTAGGTTTATGCATCTGTGATGTTTTCACTTCCAGTCATGTAACAAAAAAAGAATGCTGCAATGCAATCACAACTCACTGAAGATTTGTCATCTCAATCATCTGGAGATGCAAATTGACAATGTCATTTCAAAGCTGAAGTGAATGAAGACGATGCCCCTGGTCTTGAGCAGTCCATCAATCTGCCAACTGCATCTTTTGTCTGCTTGTTGCCTCCATTTTGTGTTTTGCCCTCAAGTTTCAAATTTACCACATCCTTTGCATGGAGAAGACAGTGCAGGCTTCACACTGTGCTGCACCTGACAACAACATTTCATTTATAACAGTAGGGACGTGATGATTATTACTGTTGCAGTCACATTTTGTGGCTCAAGGTTGGGCGCAGGATTTATTGCTTTAGTTCATTTTCATACAGTGCTTGAATTATATTTTAAAACAAATCTCAAATTAGGTAGCTTGCTGGTTGGTTGTGCAATACAAGGAAAATGGACATGCCTAATTTGAGGGCAAACAACACTTTTTTTTTTTTTTTTTACTAGTAATAGCCTTGGATATATTACAGTAGTTAAAGGAATAAATGAGAAGTTGTGACAGATGCTACCGGACAACAGCTCTCTGTCCTCCTCCCCATCTCATCTAAACTATACCAAATCCACTGGCTTTATTAACAAATGAAGGCTATGCATGACATGGCCTCTGTGCTTTGTGAGAAAGGAGGCACTTTATTAGTAACTCACACACAAACAACCCAAGCCCCATTTTGCTGTTTCAGCCTGTGTGCCTCTCTTAAAGATACAACCACAAATTGCTTTAAACAAGGTCAAAGCCTAATTGTTACCAAAAGACACGGGAAGTACAGTAAAAAATAAGTTACCTGAATGTAACCCCAGTTCTATGAGTGGCCGTTGAATAGCCTTACAGTGGGGTTATGCTAAAAAAGGGCTAGTTTGTGTTATAGCTGTTTCAAACGGCCACAATAGAAGGCGATGTGAAAAGCCAGCAGTTCTAAGTTGTAGCTGTGCACATTTGTAGGACGTCTCTCACAGAAGGCAGGGGGGTTGTGAAGCTGATCAACAATCTGACAAGCAGTTCTCATTAAGTATACTGGCGCCTTTATACTGCTCTTGGTTTAGCTGCAATGCACTCATAGCCCACTACTCAAGCTTGCCTCAGTTTTCCACCAACCTGAGTCAACTGTAAGTTATTGAACAATACCACAAAGCCATCCCTTCTATCAAAGGGGTATGGCATGATAAAGGGTACATAAGTCCATCTAATAGGGTTGTGGAGGTACATTGGACTGACTTAGACGACTTTGCTACAGTGCTGCTACCAGACACAAGCCCTGGGTCATACTGGCCATTTTGTTGTCCTTCCAGGGGTGACCCTTTGTTGAATGATGTCTGATAGAAAGGGAAAATGTGGATGGAGACATGCCTGTGGCAGGTACACATGAAGCACACTTGCATCCCCCAAGGTTGACAGCAAAGACCTAAGACATCCTCCAGGCATCTCGTCCGGGAAGAGAAATCCCTCTTTGGGTGCTCCTCAGGTTTCTTCCATGAGTTTTTTCTTCTCCAAACAGAGGGTCTGAGGATAGAGTGTTTTGTAGGCTGTGCTGATTGTAAAGCCATTTGAGGCAAATTTGTGTTTTGTCATTTTGGGCTACATAAACTATCTCCTTGGTCATCAAGCTTGGGCCGTGGGTGGCTGACTTGATTGAGGGAGCTCTCCACAAAAGCTAGGTTGCCACTTGCTGTAGAACAGACAGTCATCATTCCATCATTCTGGGCAGGACAGACAACCAACCATCAGGCCAGGTTGTTGCGCATCTGGCTGCACTTCTCCCACTACTCCCAACACAGCAAAAGTCAGGTGCGGCAGGAGTCTTGGATGGTGGCAACCGAGGAAGTAGAAGCAAGCACCTCGGAGTGGAAAGGATGGAACAGGTATCAGTCTCACTAAAGAGTGATAAAAAATGTCAGCTACCTGCAAGTGAAAGGGACGAATGAATGGTGGGCTAGCTGCTCATTTATAGAGCAGTAAGGGGTGAAGGCAGACAGAATATAAGGCAAGCTATGTAAGTGCTATTCTCTAGTATTTTAAACCTCTGCTTGATTTGATCTATTAACCAGACCACAATCCAAACTTGATTCAATCTATTTAAATAGTTTTTCTCTACAGTAGTAGTAGTACACTTTCAATTCCATGGATGGATTACTGAGTTAATTATATATATCCTTATTATTGGTTCAAGTATTTGAGCAACAGGTGGTACTGGAAAATGATCTGTGTGGGATGTGATCATCATCGACATTAAATGCTTTTTTCTTTTATAATTTTAAACAATTTCCTGTGCTTTTTACTGAAAGCATTTCAGGCAAAGTTGTTTAAACAGCATTTCTTTTTTCTATTTATTATAAGTTGTGGATGAAAGAAGCTGTGATCTCGAGATACAGAAAAGAAGCCTCATCATGGGCAATTTAAATGAAAACTCCCAAATTAGCACAAATCCAAATTAATACTTTTAAGTTTACCAGATATTCTACATATTGTGATTTCCTCATAATTATTTTCTTCCAGCCTAAGGCAGACTCCTGAGTATTAAATCACAAAGGGCCCTTCTACTGTAAAACTAATGTGTCTTTTGTGGCACTGCTGAGTAGACACGGGATAGATGATTTTCTTTTCTTTTTGCAAATGCAAGGGCCCACTGGTGAACTGGTCTCTTGGGTGCTCACTCAGTAAACCTTGCTCCAAACAATGCACAAAGCTTGAGATGTATCAAAGCTTGATACTGGTTCATACTGGTTTATGTCACCAAATAGGGTCCCCTTTTTACTTTCTGTTTGGCCTGTCCTGACCAGTGCTGGCTTTCTCCCTCCTCTAGCTTCTGCCCTTTTTGGTTTTGTTGTGTTCAAAAGAACACCCCTTCTTTGTCCAGCCTTGAGCTGTGTTGTAACACATTTTATAATCAAATTAACCAAATTGTATACTTGTGTAGGAAATACATACAAGATAGCTGGGGTATGATATAGAATGGTTGTATAATTATGCATACATGTACTCCTTTAGTTATGAACTGTATGAGTTTACACAATATGTGTTAATATTCAAGTCTAGCCTACTTGTTCATGTGTGCAGGAAAATAAGTGAAGATGATAGGATACTCAAAAATGCTAACGTTTATATTTGCTGATTTTAAGCATGTATGATATAGCTAAATATGAAATGATTGACATTAACTTGCCTACAACTAAATGAAAGGCACATCAAAAAGAGTTTTGATAAGTCGTGTACTTAAATTGCAGTTAAGGCAGCAAAGACAATTTCACACAGGCTGCACTAAATCATGCTGTCGCCACATGAATGGAGGGCAATTCACTTACAATTGTTCTGCAATTTGAGCAAAAGTCCACTATTTAATGACCCCCACCCCCCACCCTTTTTTTTCTTTTAAGGAAAATTACTTTTGTACACTTTAGATGCAAACAAAAAGGGCCAGCATGGGAAGTTATTCAGAGTGTTGACATTACTGTCTATTTTCAGCTGAAATCCAGAGAAAAGGCAATTGAACTGGTGTTTCTCAAAAGCAGCCAGGCTTTGGTTAGCTCTGCATCGACTTCCAGCAAGTCTCCTTTAAAGCCATATGTTTTTTTTCTCAGCAGAGCCCTTTTAAACACCATGCCTGTGAAGACTGATACTCAGGAAGAAAAAAAAGCTAAATGAAAATGAAAACAACAGGCTCCTAGAAACAGTATGCTCCACATACAAGAGAAAAATAACAGCATCAAGTAATGAGATTGATAATGCAAAGAAAAGGTATCCTGCTGAGTATGGATCTACCAGCGAGAGAGAGTGGGAGAGAGCGAATCAGAAAGGGGTATTAAAAATGGGGTTCTGGTTTTAATAATGTGCTCAGGGTAGCCTTAGTGGTCAGTTGCAATGGGCAGTGACATTTAGAGTTGGAGTTACATACATGAGATTAACCACCCACAGAGGTTCTGTCCACAGCAGGGAGATGAAGCAGTGAGGTTTCAGTGAGTCAAAACCACATACTGAATATGCTTGGGGTGGGAGCAGAGACATCCATCAGTGCAGTGACATTACACACATGTATCTGATACAGTCTATTTTCTAAATAACAAAGCTTTGCAGTTGTATTACCATCTCATTAACAATTACAATGGCCAACATTTCTTTGTAGACTTTTACAACCTCAGGATTATACTTAAATGAGATCTGAGCAGCTCACATTATGTGTGATAAATCTAAATCAACCTGCATTTTGTGATGTGATTTTTTTCTACAGGAAAGTAAATGAAAGAACTAAAGTCTGAGGCTGGAAATAAAGCTGAGCCTTGATAATGCAATATAAAAGATAAAGGATGTGCAACTGGATCACAATAAATACTGTATCTGATCATAAAGGACACATTGTGGCCAGGCACTCAGCAGTTCACTTGAGTTAACCTGGCAAGCTGTTGGATTTTGGCTGTTAGCTAGCTACCAAGCCCATCGGTTTTAGTGAAGCAACCAAACATGATGTCCACATGTGACAAACAGATACAATTTAACGTGTTGTAACATCAATGGGCTAATCAAAAGTCTGAGCTAACACCTAAGGGTCCGAAAGACACAGACACTTCTCAAAGTTAGGCTTGGTCTAAGTGTACACTATTGAGTGTATACTAATAAGCATACGGGATAAATGATGATAACATAACGGAGATGGAGTAGCTGCATACTTAAATCTTAAAAAGCTTCTTATGCTACGATAAATTATAAGCATTTATCAAAAACCATAAGCAGGACAGGATAATTAAATTCTTTATTTATGCATATATTGTAAGAGTTTTCCAGGAAAAGATGTTGTGTATTAAAAAATAAATACTTTTTTTAAAAGAGAAATAAAAATAAGAAATAAATATATAGTGAATTCAAGTAGGGCAGATTTTGGGATCCAGTGCAAAGTGGTGTTTACTGTTTAGCCCTTTCTTTTAGTTATCCCTTAGTGATGCTTCTTGTGACAAAACCAACTGGTGTGAATGACGAGGACAAGACAGCTTGAACAGCTGCACCATTGCCATTGCAGCAGAAGGAGGTAAAATTGACAGATTTATTAGTTAATCATTTTGTGGTAATTTCCATTCCCATGTGTCAGTGGCTGGATTACTGTGCGGGATGGTCTGTGTGGGAAAAAAAGACAAATAAAGTGGCTCGTGCAGGTCACCATAATTTGAGCATTTGCTTGCTAACAAATAGAAATTAAATAAAACATAAAATCAGTCAAGTGCATAAATGTTTAAATGACCAGGCTGTCAAAATCACCTCATGTCAGCATCATGGATTGTATTATGTTCTCACTGGAGGGAAGTTGTAGGTCTAGAAATGCAACCAGCAAGTAGTAGCCAGATCGCAGAGGTCCTCTGTGCGTTACGTCACCTGAAAGCCCTCTATGTCAGCTTTTAAAGGCTTCAAGAAAAACTTTGATGATGCATTTCTTGCGGGGCACGGCTGTGCACTCGTTCAAGCTGCTTAGGCTACAAAATCCACACTTATATTGAATATGTGACCGGAAAACAGATGGATCCTTTGACCTTCAAAGCAAATCAACTCCACAGTGATGAACTGTATATTTGGTTGTTCAGCATCGACCAGGAGTGTTCGCATTGTCCTTCCCGAAATAGTCCCAACAGTACGTGTGGACAAGGGCATGTTGTTTCAGTGGCACTGCAAGGACTACTCAACGGCTCACAACAAACCTCAAACATTGATTCTACAAGCTGTGGCGGTCAAACCCTTGTCGAATCATGGCAGGAGGCTCAAAGCTTGCCCATTAGACTCATGCTACGGCAGTGTGCCATCTACAAAGCAAGCTCTGGCTGATTTGTTAAGACGGAATTAGATTTCAAACCGAGTGGGAATAAATATTATTCTGTTCCCAGCAAGGCCCTGATTGGTGCCTATGTGATACTGCAACCTTTTAACGGAAGCTTATCAGCTATAGCCAGTGCCCTGCAAGGATTCTGTGTAATACCGCTGTTTGCTCACAATCGGCATTGTGTTTAATAAATGTGGCTGAATATTAACTAATCTTTTGATCTCACTTTCATTAGGCCACCCCAAGTGAAGTGGATTCTTCTCGACAAATTAAGCCCCCCTTCGTCCCCGCCCACAACCCTGCATCTTACACTCATGAGGGAAATGAGCAAGGACACAAATGCTCTTGTTTAAAGATAACTGGTAAACTGCTTTAATTAGGCGATGTTTTCAGAGAACCCAACTTTCTTTGGGAGGGATGTTATTATGTTTTTTTCACTGGTGGGCATCAGACCACATACACACTCACACAGAGTGGTTCTTCACACTTTCTGTGCCAGATTTACTCCTGTAGTATTTTAGAACGTGTCATGTAGGACAGGATTGCGTCCACCGTTGGGAGCACTATTTCATTCAGTGATGAAATGTGCCCAATTATTAGGTCCTCCACACAACCTCAAATGCTTCCCAGCCCACCTATGTCTCATCGTAAACAAGCTACAGCACCAATGCCTACAGGATGATCAATGAATTTTCTCTAAAGGCCAATAATGCACCACTTTGTTAGTAACATTTTGATTACTGAGGCACTGTACTGTATGTGTGCATTGCCTCTGTGACACATATATCTACTAACATTATAATATGTACTGTGTATTGACTGTAACGCATCAGAATTCAGTCTGTCAAATCTGATCCGGTCTTATTAACAGATCTCTCAGCCACACATGAAACATGTAGATTTTGATTAGTCAATAGCATGGCAGCGAATCCAGCGCCGTGGCTACGCTGCATTATATTCTCTATAAAAGCAATATAAGGACACATTTAGGTCATAACTAATCAACTTTTAATCTCCTGCCTCATTATAGTATACCCTTAGCTCATAAACAAAGGACTGAATACATGTTCACCTGTTCACTCTCCCCATTAGGTCCGCATAATGCCTACTAATTATGTTTGCTCATCTATAAGCCTTAATTATGCGGGGAGCTGATAATTAGCTGGGCTAGAATTGGTGCATATGTTTCTTCACTATCAACCTGGCAGTTATAATGACTATTCTCATCTCAAAGGAGACCCCAGGATTTTCCATGTAAGAACATTTTTAAATGCATTAGCGCTTAGAGTAACAATATTGCTGCTTTTTGACCAGATTGAATAGTGCATTACAGGACAAAAGCAGGATGTAATGGTGTGCCCATGGAATAATGTACCCATGCCATGTACTATGCTGCTAAACCACTACTTTCTTGATAACATGGACAGCTTTAGAGGCCTTAAAATGTTTGTCTTACACATATATTTTGACCAAGATTGAAGGGACATGTTTCAGCTAGTGGGCTAAAATATGAATATGGAGCATAATGTTGTAAATAATTTATCTAGGAAGCAAAGATATTTAGGTGCCCAGCTGAGATCTGGTATTTTTCCACTCAATGTTACAACTGGATGGTAAAAAAAAAAAAAAAGAAATATTCCAATGTGCTACCTTTAACAGTCCTTCTACCTTTCCTTGGAGAAAATGAGTTAGATTTGTGTTTCCTGTTGTCCTTTTTCACTGGGAACAATGTGGCTGATGCAGAAACACTTTGTTTGAACAGTTGACTGAAAGAATCATTATTACCCTAACCCTTGTTGCAATTCTTTCTTTCTATCCAGTGTACAACTTATTTGAAATATTTCACAAATATGTTTGTGAAAGTAAAAATAAGTATATTACGTTTTAACAGATGTTATTCTTTTGTTTGTGTATACGTGTTACTTTGAGATATCCTGTCTTATTTGTTATGTTTGATGTACACGCGGCGTCTGGTAATTAGTGTGTTTGACATGGCAGGGAAATAAACTGACATACTATCACCCACTTCACTAGATATGTGCTCATATGTGTCATTTTTGCAGTAAATAACAATAAACACATATTGAAAGTACTCCTGACAAAGTTTTGTATTCAGGAGAAAGCTTTTTTTTGTTTCTCTTTCAGTATGACTCTGGCCTTTACTAACTTGCTATTTTGTTTGTCTAAAAGGAGGTCTCATGAGTATGAGTTGAATGAATGGCTGCAGTAAGTGTAAGTTGATTGTGTGTGAGATGCCATGCTGTGGGAGAGCTGAGTATTCAGGTATATTCTTCCCCTGGAAATCCATAGCTGAGTGAAATGACGCAGGTTCTTGAGCGGGCTGCACATTCTTACACTTTTCCCTGCCATCTATAATGCATTTATGGATTAAAATTGAATGCACACTTGAGGACCTTCTTCAGCTTTGCACAGACACACACACACACACACACACACATAAACACCTTCCTGTGCACATAAAGTGACACACCTCACCCCCCTGCACGTCTCCACGACACACACTCAAATGTTTCTCCCTCAACCGGATGAATATTGACACCATCATATATGCAGTACACAGTCTACAGTGTGGCATTTCCCCCCGGTCCCTTGCTGCTCAGAGCTCCATGGCAAAGAGGAGGCTCCTCCAGGGTCAGCACCCCTGGGACAGGCAGGGTTGCTGTCCAAGGCTAAGATGGAGGTCATTATGAAGGGATAGGGCTGAGGTTGGGGGGGGGACAGACATGGTTAAAGGAGAAGGGTACACAGCAGAAATGTCAGCAGACAACGCTGGCAAGTGAAACAACAACAAATGTCACCCAGCGGCGACTCGATCAGTTTCCCTGCTTATAACTTGGTGGAGCTGATGTACTAATCGAATAAGCCTAAACAACTCAGAGAGACACGATTATGTCGATGTTTTTTGGTTTTCCCTATTAGCTTCCCCTTTCTCTCTCACTTTTCTTTTGTTTTCACAGGGCTTAAGCCAAGCCATGTTACTAAACCAGTGTGTGTATACAGTCTGTGGCTCTGCCCATAGAGATTTCACTCAAGCAACGAGACTGTTGCCCCCAGTGCAGCTCTGCCTCTGAGAAATGTCTGCTGAACTAAAACCCCAATTTGCTTCATATTGTCCCCTGTACTGTAGCTACATGTGATGATGATGCTGTTGTACATTGTGTTACTTGGGGTAAAAGTGGCTGCTAATTGCCTAAAATGTAAAAATGTACATCATATCTTATCGTGAGTGATATACTTATGAGCCTGGGGCTGAAAAGATGGAAAGTGGCTTCATGTTTGTGTTCCTTTTTGCTAACGTACTCAGCCAGCTGTCCAGGTGGCTATTTGTTTCCTCTCCTACACCGTAACATGTGCACACTTAGCATACATAAGACACTGTGTTGGTTTGCTTCTGTTTAACATGTCCTGAATTGTGAAAAAGGTCTTTAGCAGATTGCACCAACAAAAGTGCTCGTCTTCATTCACACCTTTGTACACTGCCAAGCGAAAGTGGCAGGAATATTATTTTTTCAAGTGTTTGTGTGGATTCTTGAAATGCATTAATTGCAAACTTCATTGTCATTCTGTGTCCCCCAACACACACACAAACACATTCACAGTAACGTGGGGGCTGTGTCTACAGGAGACAAAGACCCCGTGTTTACCAAAGAACAAAATGAGTTAACAATTGAGTTTAAGAAATGTAGCATCACGTTGTTGTCACACAAGTTCAAAATACTGTCTATTCTTTTTTAATTCATTGTTTTTTTTACATTTGTTGAGATCCCTATATGACCATGAGATGTCATTCAACCACATCAGCTCTTTTGTCTGTTGATATTAACGTGTATTAATTCTGTCAATGAAAGCTGTAAGGAATAATAGTAGCTGATTACCTTTTTTTCCAGGGCAACAACTAAAACTAAATAAAATGTAAGATTTCACAATAAGAATAAGGACAGATATTAGCTGGAGCATTTTATATAAATTTTTTTATTTTATACTGTTATTGTTTATTCAGTTTTTAATGTTTGCACGTTGCATGTTTTAGTTATTTTTAGCATTTAGTTTTTAGTTTTGCACGTATTTTTAGTTGGGCATATATTTGGGTGCTCCATTCGGCCAGTGGACCCCGGGACAAAAGTCAAAATGACTAACAATCACTTACACCTTTGTGAGATGACTTTGTATTGATAGACGGTGTGTTCACACTGATCCCTCCAGACCATGCTGCGTCGATGCCGGCGCTTGATGACACGCTTCAGATATTGATTTAGCTGCTTGACCTGTTACACTAAATTGCATTTCAGTGACATTATGTCTCTGCCAGGAATGCTATTTTAGTTAGCATTACTAGTTCTTAGAAGGAAAACAAGAGAGCCAGCACATTAATGTTTATAAAAACATTCATCAAGCACTATGTGGATGTTATATTAATGTTCTTTTCCCTGGCAGCAGGGCAGATTTTCCACGCAGTGTGAAGCCGTAAGCTCATAAAAGACATACACCAGTGATTCAAAGTACGTAGCCAAAGCCCTCTGTTATAACACATACCTCTCTCTCTGTCCTCCTCGCACACTGTGTCCTCACTCCTTTTCTCCCTTACACAAGCTTTTTTTTTCATTCTCTCGTTTCTTCACTGCTGGTTGAATATGCGCTTTGCTGGATGGCTTTCAAAGCTACTTGTTCCACTTTCTTACATTTATGCTAATTGGAATGCAAATACTGAGGTTCCATTTTAAGCCGCTGGTTTAAGAAGAGGGTGTGAAAATGAATGACAGTGTATTGACAACCATGGCTCACCACTCAGAAACTGTCAGCATTGGGAGGGATTTCCAGGGATGAGGAGTTTACAGTGGTAGTGGTAAGGACAACCAATATGTTCCCTCTCATCTTGACTGAATAACATTTCACACTGCGCTATTTTTTTCTGCTTCAATTGCAAACTGTAAACTCAAGTAGGGAGCCTTTGAAAGGACTGTATGTGCTGAGCCTGAACAGTGGGCTCTTTTACAGTAGGTGTAGTGTTCAGTGTGCGCACACCAGCCTAATCTCTTGAGTCACAGAGGAGCACAGAGCAGGGGTTGCAATGAACTGAATAAGCCTTAAAGCCTGCGTTGATCAAATGACTTGCCCAGCTAAGACCTCTTAACACACACTTACCTGGGAGACGAGGCTACTTCTCTAAAGTCACAGCATGTGTAATGAATACTGAGGCAGATTCTGTTTGAATTCAGCGTAGGTGAGGACATGTCAGATCAGGGCGCTGAATAAGTTGACATCCACATTGGGCAATGTACCAGCTGTGAAATGTTTCATACAGAAAAAGTACATGTAAGAAAATCATGGGAATATAAAACAAAGGACGCACGGGTCTTCAACATTATGTCAGAATATTAATAATAACTGTATTTATTTATATAGAACCTTTAAAAAGAGAGTTTACAAAGTGCTTTGACAGAAAAAGAAAGGCAGCACATGCAGAAAGAAAAATAACCACAGAAAGCCAATAAATACAAATAAAAGCAAACAGGAAAAGCAATAAAAAGACAATGAAGCAAATCAAAAGCAAGGTAAGAAAATGATGATCAATAAATGCAAATAAAAATAATTCAAAACATTAAAAGCAATAAAAGGATGATGAAAAGAAAAGACTATTTTTCAAAAAGATATGAATAAAACCAACTAAGTTTAGTGTCCTTGATGCAAACCCAGGTTTCAAGGCAATCAATTAAAATGGCATGATCAACTTATTAACACACCCCATAAACATGACTCCTTAATCCATTTAAAGAGGAGAGGAAATTACAGTGTCTGTTGTTCAACAGAGCTTCAATAGTGGCCAAAATGTGAGTAAATATGTGGCTATTATAATTTCTAATACAAAAATAAATAAATACATTTCATGTCCTTATATTTCTTTGATCATCTTGTCTTTTTTATAGGACCATTTCCTGCTGCGTCCTGCACACTCTGTGTCTTGCCTGCTGTAAAGATGTTACTGCACGCACAATTCAATATGGGAAGCATAATAGACTATTAAAAATACATTTACTAAGCCAAGGAATACAGTTGAGAACAGGCCTATCCATTAAGCTGTCTAATGTGACACATAATTGTATAGACCAGGCATGAGACCATCTCAGGGGAAAGTACATCAACAACAGTTTTATTTCACATGTCATCCATGTGTTTTACTGCCTCTGCTATGGCAAAACATTTCAATTTGCAAATGTTTGTCTGAATAATTTGTATATTATTCAGTTATACTACTGAATTATTTCATTGGTTTTGTTATCCATCATTTGTTTGAAATCTCCATCAGTTTTGTGATTTAATCAAAGAAAAATATGAAGAACTGCAATGTATTTTAATAGTGTGTTGACATAATTACTTTCTCCGGAGCTTTTTCTTGCCAGAAGACAACATTCTGCTTCTCCTGCCTTTTTTCTGTGCCTCTTCCCTCTCTTTGGGCTCAGCACGGTACTCTGTCAGCCTCAAAGGCCTCATAAGTGTGCTTTCTTTTCTGATGTGGAAGCCACAACACTGGTCCTTTGCCTGATGATCTGACATGCCATATGTCTGTAGTGGCCTGTGGGGTGGTAGATGGGGGAAGGTCTGTTTGTTCAGATGTAGGAGCTGCTGAAAAACCTGCTAGTATTACTGGCTATAAAGGGGGTCAATGGCTACTGTGGAGAAATGAGTCAAGGAGGGAAATATAAGGATCGAAAGAAATGATGCTCACACCACAGATTGTGGAGATGTACACACATTATACTTTTTATTCTGGTTGTTCACCATGCACCACTGAATTTTAACAGCTGTAAAAAAAAAATAAAAAAAAAATGCCAAAAAGATTTTCTTTTTCTATATTCATGTTACTGTTGTTATGAGTCCTATGAGCCACTCTTCCTCCAACTGTACAAAAATGAAGCCAAAATATCCCAGATACTGGCACTGCCATCTTGCGTTGGTGATGTCATTTGAAGCCAGAGTCTGCAAAATAGTGAGCTCCCTCCCAAACTAATCCTGAGCCCATCACATCAAATAACAAAAACCAAACTTATCAGAAAAGTGAACACTTGAATTCACCAGCGTGTATAGAACTCTAAAATCTAAAATGACAGAAAGCATCTTTGGGAAGTTTCAGTTTGGCACATGTTCCATCTGTTAACATGGAGGGGGTGGGGTTTATGGCCTATACTGCAGCCAGCTGATTAGAGGGTGATTGAGATGTTTTGGCTTCACTTTTGGGGAATCCATCTATAAATACAGTCTATATTATGAGCACGTTTGTCCATGTAAACTGGGAAACTTGTGGAAGTCAGTAGAAGGTTCTCTAGAGCCACAATGATAGCATGGCTAATTGTAAGAGGATTCCCAATCAGTGATCATTTTCCATATCTTACTCTGCACAGACGAGTCTACATACCGTAACTTTGTATTAAAGTTAAATATTATCTAATGAACTACAAACTGAAACCACACCATGACAAACACCATGAAATATGGAAATATAATATGTGTAATTAATTGATGGCATGCAGTTGTAATATGTGTTTTTTGGTGTATTTGAACAGAGAGGCTACTGAAGTCAGGTTTTAGAGAGTAATTTCCAAAGTCATGCAGGGTTCACACTTAATTAATGCATACAGTTCATTTCCACAGCCTCTGTGCTGCTGAAGATGGCTTTCTCTGCAAATGAAAGGTTAATTGTATTTTGAAAGAACATATTTTTAACAGCAAAGTATTATATCTGCAGTAGACAATATTAAATAGCATTATGTTAAAATGTTGTCTAATTAAATTCCACACATTTCTGGCCACCTAACTGCGTAAGTAGTGGAGCACTGGGCAGACCAGCTGTATAACACCACAAACCACAGACTAAAATGTAGCTGTAAAGTTGAATCAACATCTCTCTGACACATTCACAATGATAAACAACCATAGGGGAGGTTTTTATTACATCGTGTTTGTATTAAATCCCATTTCATTGTAAACATGCAACTTTTATCATGTCAACCTTTTTGAATGTGAACTTGTAAATTAATCATCTCACCTGCTTTCCAAAGGACCAAGTTATTGTTGATACAGTGTCAGATATGGGGTTGTTCATTCCTCCCAAAGACAACCCTGTAAATTGTAAAGATATGGTCAATCCAGTCTCCATTCCACTAACCACATTTCATAAGAAGGCAACAGTGTGTCCTTTGATATGTTCTGTTTGGACTGTACAAGCGTTTCAGGAATCCTGAACAGTTCCTGTCAGGCTCTGTGAGTGTTTCAGTGTATCAGTTATTCTGAAGCTTTGAGTTTCTGAATAACTGCTATTTATTTGATCAAGAACAGAGTCTGCTTCCACATTCAGCAAACTTGTTCCACCAGATATCTGCAGTTGGGCCCTATCCTGAGTGGTATGCATTTTTTTGGGGCTGTGCTGAGAATCATAATGTGTGATGATCCCTTGACAGTAAAAACATTTATTTTATGTGATCTGAAAAGTAAGATTTCTCTTTTTTCCCCAATGAAGCTCTGACTCACCTGTCATCACAGAAAAAAAATCTTTGTGCAAAACAGACCTGTCATAATAGTCTAAACACCTTTCAAATATGCCTCACAGATGGGGAGAGAATGGACAGCATGGGTGTTTAACTATAATATGTGATGATCCTTTGATAGAAAAAAAACATTTATTTTATGTGATCTGTAAAGTAAGTTTTCTCTTTTTCCCCAGTGATGTTCCAACTTTTCATAGAATAAACACTGATTCTTTTCAAAAGTTATAGTTCACCTGTGATGACTTAATCTTTCATGGTTTAAGATAGTTTATTAAGTTAATTACATTAAGAACTTTGTTCCTATATTAAAAGTTTCCTCTTTTGAATATATATAAGACCCTTAAAACTGATGTTTTTGTACATTTGTAGCCACACTAGTGCCTCACCTCTGTGCATAGTAATGTTGTTTGGTCAGACATTCATGGTCAACAGAGGATGAATCCTACTGACGTTGGATCTCTTGATTTTTCCCCTAGCGCCACCATGAGGTTGACATTTTGGGTTCAAAGTGAAATTTCTAAATAACTATTTGATGGACTGCATTGGCATTTGGTACAGACAATAATATCCCCAAGAGTATGAATTATAATAACTTTAATGATCAGATTTTTCAGTGTCTCATACTGGTTTATGCTCAAATACCTGCAAATCTAATGACAACCCCGTTTGCCTCAACTGTAGTTTGTGTTTAGTGTCAATTAGCAAATGTTAGCATGCTAACAGGCTAACGTACGCATCTGAGTGCATCTTCACAGAGCCACTGGCACGGCTGTAGACTCTTGGTATTTACATTCTAACAGATATCAATAAATCAAATCTGTATGACTTCCCTAGGTTCTGTATTCATCAATCAATCAAATGCAGCACAAATACAGATATGTCAACAGAAGACATAAAACTAACCAAAAACTGAGATTGGAATACATTTGTATAAATAATAAAGATATTCTGCCTTTACGAAGTGTATAAGTCACCCGGTGTATGATAGCTAAAGCTTCAAAACTGCAGAGACAAACATATTAGCTAGACTGAGCAAACAGAATTGTCCATCTATGCCTTGCAATATTAAACTACTGCTAACAAGTAGAGTTGTATTACGAGTAAAATGTTTAATTCCTTGTTTGCCAACATGACCTACTTGACATTCTTTCTTTCTTTTATGTTTTGGTGTATGTGATATTTCTCTGAAATACAAAGAAGTAAACAAGCAGCTTTAAATGATATGGTGACTGTATTTTTACAGCACTAACCCATTGAGGCTTTGGGTCCAACTCCATTGTGTCATTATGCTTTAATACGTAACAAATGTTCCCTGTTATGTGGATAACATCACTCAACATCACATCGTACTGGCCTTCAAATTAACTTCTGAAATAAGGGGTATATAATAGTTTGTCTGCCTCTTCCATTATAATAAAGTTTATTTTAAGACGATCTTTGTCATTTGTCTGCAAAGGTCGCAAAAGCTTTAACTAAACAGAAAAGGGCTGTTACAGTCATACTCTTTTGGACATAAATCGGGAAAGGTCTCTAGATGTCTCTCTTTGTATTTACATTACAGTAAGTCTGCCATCTACATGAAATATCTCCTCTCCTCTACAAGTTGGACATAGTTTGGCTTTAAAGTAGACTTAAAATATATGACCACATTGGTGCTATTTGTATTGGTTACCTGGGACTGTTAGAAATGTTTTTTTAATTTTATTGAGTACAAATCACAGAACTTTAAATCCTCAACAAAGCAGAGTCACAAGCTTAGATTTTTACGTACAGCTATTGTTTTTGCATCTCCAAAGTCTAGACTAAATCAAAAGGTCATTAGAGGTTTTTCCTGTGGGTCTCTTGTAATTGTGATCCAGTCATTAGAGGGACAGGGGATCAGTAAGGAGATTAAGCAACTCAAATCAGTACCTTTTTAGAGGGTCAATAGGTACAATTGCTACTACTCCACACAAAAAACAACCGTATCTCTTGGGTTTTTGATCAATATGACTCAGCAGTTACTTGATCAGGCGGCGGAATTTTCTTTACTTTAGCAGATCAGCAATGACACATTTCAGCAATGCCAAAGCAGTGCTATTATTGCAGCATTTCTTTTGGTAATAAACATTCCCTCTGTGCTAGAATTTTCTGTTCCATCTCTGCTCTAATTAAATTTACCTTACACATTGGTGTTGTGAAACTTTAAGGCATTTTAGAAACCTCCCGTACTGTTTGTGTTAATGTGTGGGTTGACCCTGTTTTGGCCTGCACACTATACTGTTAGTGCATGAAAGGAATAATGTATGGAGGTTCTATAGGGTCAATATAAAAATTGATACCTGACACTTGCTGAAGGAAGGCAGTGTTTAAGTGGAATGTACAATAAATGAAATAAAAGCATTCACTTTATGAATACATTTTAACTGTGAATAGAAAATTATATGAATCCAAATTATATTCCATAAATTATGTATTGAAAAAAGTATTTTTATTTTTAAGAAATCATTCTTGTTCTATCTTTATTGGCTACTTGGTGGCTGGTGTGCTGTGTTTTATATTTTAGGCCATAGCGTGTTGCTAATGCTATCAACACAATATAGCCTACAGTTGGGGATGCTAGGTGTAAGTGCTGCATTGAGTCTGAATTATTTTGTCTATAACCTATTAAAAGTCTTTACTCAACGTTCTTGGACAAATGAGGAAATGGCAAATAACACAGCTAGCCGTAGTAAGTGAAGCTGCAGAATGAGAAATCAATCAGTCACAGCAGTATATTAGTAACTAAATCGTGGTGAAATTAGTAGTTGTTGAAATAGTGAGACTAGTGGAGATGCTTTGTCCAAATTCAAGGATAGGATAGTTACCGTCCCAACCCATGTTCTACAGTACCATTACCAGCCTCCTAGAAGCAGCTACTGCCCTCCAGGAGGAGGTTCCGAGTGTCTTGTAGATAAAAAAAAATGATTTATCCCGGTATCAATAAATCTCTTAAACAGTGGCAGATAGGGTGAGCTATTTTTAAAAAGATGGGTACAAACCTTTGCTTTTATGTTATGTGCTTTTTTAAATTTAATTAATGATCATGCTGTGCATTTATTTATGTTTTTGTATGTGGAATGTCACAGCTGCATCATGGCTGAAAGCTCAAGCCAAATTCTCCACTTTGTGAGACAATAAAGTTAATAAATCTTAATCCTAATGGTTGACGTTGCAATCCATAGAACAAAGCCGCTAACGTGGCTAAAACTAATGTAAAGAACTTAAAGAATTACTGACACATTTAATCAACCCTTTTTCATAACAGCTAATCAGTCTTTAGTTGAATTTCCAGGTTGACATAGTGTGAATTAAGATATACTAATTCTGTGTTGCAGAGTTTATGTCAAGGATGATAAATATAGATGATGTCACTTAATGTCTCTTTAAGTTGCTTTTTACTGCTCGTTTTTATCATTCTAATTAGTGTTTTACAAGGCTTGTAGCCAGCACACATTTTAGTCATTGTTTTTGAGTGCCAAATGAATGTGGTTTATCGTAGGTCATTAGTACTTGTTTGTATTACAGGATGACATTTTTCGACAGAGGGTAGAGAAGACAGTGTTTCCTGTCAGACCCGCAGCACTTCTTACACTGACTCAAGGCTATGAGGAAAGGTCAGTGGTGGGCTAACAAAGGCAAGGGTGAGAGGAAGAAGACACACAAATCAAGCGTTACAGACCGTAGGCTGTGTGACCACACACATATTTAATAACAGTCCACCAGGCACAAAGGCAGCATGGCCGTGGGGGAGAGGAAGGAGAGGAAATAAATAAAGCACTCACACACGCTTCATGCATGGTTATTTTTCATACCCATACAGAGAGACCCACAACATCCTATATTGTGTTGTGTTAGTTCCCAAAAGGCTTACCACTTCATCTGCTGCTGGGCTATGATGTTGATGCAAACAAATTAAAGGAGAAATTCGTGACCTCTTTACGGCATCTATTTTATTTTATTTTCTTTTGTGCTCATTGTTGTATTTCTAGACTCTTCTAGGTCTCACGAATGTTGTCAGGCAACTATGACATAACGGCATAGTTCTTATTTGTTTTATTCCAAACAGAAATTTTAAACATGTAACTTCCTGTTCCTTCCAGCTGAAAGGTTTTCCAATATGTCTGGGTGTTGAAAACAGAAACTAAGCCATCACAAACTGGATACAGACTAGTTTGAATCGATGTTATGCAATAAGATGGTACATAAAGCTACAACACACACTCAAACATCTATCTGTTCTTAAAAATCAATTTATCTATTTTGATATTTGAGGCAACGACTACAGTGATTGTAGTAATAAGCAGGAGGGGTATTAATTATTCAGAAAAAGTCATTTAATCTTGAAATGAAAAGGTTGAATTACGTTGAATATTTATTAGTACTGGATTGACCATTTTCATTCATTTTCTAAATCACAGGATTTCTCTCACTCTTCAACAAATGAATGTTTTACACTGGTAAGCTGTTGTGTCAGAGTAATATTTCTGTGCCATCCCTCCATCTTCTTTTGCATTTGAACTCCCTTGCTGTTCTTTACACTGATTTTTCAGACACTTCACACAGAACAGACATCATTCTGCTCATGAATCCACCGCCATGAGTGCACATTGATTGCCAAATATGCTGCAAATGACTTTGCGACTCATGAATACTCTGAATGTATTTCATCAAATTGCTAAATTACTCAAAAATATCAGGAACCAATCGCAGATTTGGGGACAGTGGAAATGTATTACAAACGCTGCTGTTACTGAGTTTGAAAGGTTTTAATAAGAATCATAGCCTCCTCTTGTTTTCAGACAGAGGGGAGAAGAAAAAAGGATTTTTGCCTACAATTGTAAGGAAAGCTTGGAGGAGTGCGGTGCATTTTCTCTTTCATTTACTTACTTCTTCAAAGCAGCTGATTGCCTATGACACACTCTGAGAGCTACACATTTGTGAAACCTCTTGCCACAGACGCTTTCATGCCATTACGAAGCATTGCTGAGACATCAGCGGCAGAGCTTGCTGGTTTCAGCGAGACTTTGAACACTTCCTCTGTCTCCTTTTCTTAGTCACTCCATCATGCCATCCCCTTTTCTCCTTCACATCATGAAAAGGAAATAATGTATTTTCTCGAGAGGAATTTTTATAATGCTAAGCATAAGTGGAAAGTAACTAAGTACATTTTCTTACAATTTGGAGTTACAGTACTGTAATACTGTTTTGATCCAGTTTGCAGCCAAAAACAGCGTCCTTTAGGGAAAGGGTGACGATAAAGCACATGGGCATGGGCAGACCCACACCTGGATCTGTCTAGAGTCCTCAAAGTACTAAATCTACTGCTCCCTATTGACTCACTCACTCACTTACTCACAAAAAGCAGTGAGCGTGTGTTCCACCAAAGAGACATTTCCCTACCAAAGGCCCAAAGAAGTAAAACGATCCCGTATTTCATAAAGATTAGATAATAATAAAAATCTGTCTTTTTCTTCTTTATTTCCCCATTTATGATCTCATGACCCCTCAGAGTTATCTTGTGACACTTTTGAGGGTGCCCGACCCCTAGGTTGGGAACCATTAGAGTAAACCACCTGTATAAAGTGTATGAACTACAGTTTGAAAATCCTATAATGTCTCATATAATAATATATTAGTCACAGGGGCCAAACTTCTGCAGAACGAGTACTTTTACTTTTGCTACTTTAAACACATTTTGTTGATGATACTATACTTTAAATTATTTAAGATTATGAAGGTCTTTTGCAGGTATTTTAGTTGTAATGGAGAGTTTTTACATTAATGCATTTGAACCTTTAAATAAAGGATGTGAATACTTCTTTTACAATAATTAAATGTCAAGGCATGTGGAGCCTCCCAACCTTAAATACATGTGGTTCTTTTTTACAGATGCATTAATGAACAGCTCTGTCCATCAAGCTATGGACAAAGCAGCATTTTAAGCCTCAGTCTCTGAAGCATTGGGCAATTACGGACACCTGTTATTGAGTTAATTGCCCAATTAACTCATCCATCATTAAAATAAAATAGGTCACCTAAATTAGTGCATATTTACACCAACCTATGGGAGGAGAGAACTCAGCGCACAGGTGTTATTGTAGAATGGACAGCGTTAGCAGAGCATGAGTGAAGGCATCCTCCATCTGTTCCAACATTTTATTATTAAAAAAAGAAGGATTCTAATTTGAAAGATTAAAACTTTCAATGCAAATTTGAGCTTTTATTGAACTCCCGTGCTGCGCAACTTCAACCAGCTTCCACAACAGTTAGCACTTTGACCAGTGTAACCTTGATAGAAAAAAAAAAGGGAAAGGGGAGTGGTACTGTCTCTCATTCCCTGCCAGGCAGAACAGCACTCTGTCAAGGAGTAGAAAGGACAGGAAGCCAGACAGCATGCCTACGAGGAGGTGAGGCTTCTCCGGGCTCCTTGTCCCCGACTAATTGCCTGTGGAAATTTACCCTGTCAGTGAAATTACATCTTTTCTCAAGAAATGGCATATATAGATCTGTCGCAAGTGAACCCCATCTGCACATGCATTGATTCTGTCTGTGATACGCACAAACAATAAACTGTGACACACCAAAGGCAACAACAGAGAAAAAAAGAAAAAGGAAAACAATCCTGCATTAATGCTGATTGTAATAATCTGCATTTCTTCATCACAAAAGGTTGTGATGTTTTTAAAAGGCACTCCTATTGCTTTTTTTATTTCCCAGAAGCGGAAAATGTGTTTTCCTCTATCTCGCTCTAATGTGACAAACAGTGTGCTTTGAGATTTCTGCCAAAGACATCAAATGTCTCTTTTGATATAAATTGGGTGGTGTGAGACTTGCTGGGAGAATAGGAGAGCAAGAGGAGGTTTTCAAGGGAAGAGAGATGAGCGTTCATAAGGAGAGTGTTTATCAGAACATGTTGTTTACACTTGACGAACTCTAATCATAATCATAATAATCACAATCATAATCTGCAAAGGGCAAGCAGTCAGGGTATCTATCTGCTGTGACTGAGCCATGCTGCAGTTTGGACTCATCTATTTCATAAAAAAAATAGGCTTTCACAGAAAGCAGTGATGTTCGTATGTGTGTACTTGGTGGGTGAATGTAAGTACAAATAAATGAATTAAAGAAAGAAAAGTCAAAAGCAAGTAAAACACTGTGAATAGAGAACCCTCTGGAGTTTGTTGATTCACTGGTGATTATAATGAGCATGTTTTATGTACAAAAACAGGTCATACATCATAGAGACACGCTAGTTTTATTTCTTACATCTGCTACATTCTGCTGTTTAAATAGTGAGCCAATTTTTAAAAAAATTTATTAAAAGAGCCAACATTTAATTGTTCTATACTAACATTTTGAGTGATTATCACTAAAGATTTGTACATTTTTATAGGGCACCAGTATCTTTTTTATTTGTAGTTTTGGGTTCTTGCCAGCTTTATACTTGAGACACTTGACAAAATGAGAAGTCAGGCTTACAGCTGAGTTTGAGCTGAAAAAAGGCCAATATACATGCAGGCAGTTTAAAAGGCGCTAAACAAGGGCAAAAAGAAAAGCATAGAAAGTCAAAATGAACCTGGACTCCAGAGAGTTAATAGGTAAAACATATTGTAACTGCATGCAAAAACCTAAACTGAAATCATTTCAGTTTCCAAGCAGCTATTGTTCATCAAGCATAAACTGTCTCACTCCATTTCCACTGTTTCTATCCATGTCCCTTGTCTGTGGTAATAATATAACAGCTCCCCCCAGTGTTAGGAGGGAGATAGGCCAAGCCATGTAATAAAATGCAATGCCCCACATTTAAATTTTTAATTTGAGGGATTTTTCAGAGTCATAAAATACACATTTGGATTAACTTGTCAGGGAGAAACCACATATCCCCTAGTATACTAGAAAAACATGTTTCTCTGAACGTTTGTGAATGAATTATATCTTTCTTGAATAGTATGGTGAAAAAATCCTGCTTTAAGATGCACAAAGTCATTCCAGTATTTAATTTTTTCCGCATCACCAAAGGCCACAGAGTGTAGCATGGAGGGGTATAAAACAGGATGAGTGCCTTGTAAATATAGTAATAGACTGAGCACTGCTTGTCTTATTTTATGATTTCAGGGCTCCGTTCTGCTCCCGAGAGCATTTTGGGAGTCTCTGTTGGAATGAGGTGCGTTCTACATTTTCAGAAGGGCTATGTATTGTTGTGCCAAGCTCTCCCCCAATGATGTATCATTGCTTGAATTATCACCATTGCAAAAAAAAAGAATGTATTCTCTTGTCAGGTATTATGCTGCCAAAAAGGGGAGTTTTATGATGGAACCCACCACAAAACCAATGGGATTAATACCTACCTTGATATAAACATAATGGAACTTTCCGTAGGAGGAATGTGTGGTACGAGGGAGTCGGGGGGGGGGGGGGGGTTATATTTAAAATCAAAGAATCTTTGCTGGGTTTTACAGTCCTGCAATTGTTCACAAATGTTCCTATTTAATGTCTTGCAGACTTTAATAAGATTCTTGAGTGTGGAAGTAAAGATATTAAAAAATAATTGAAAATAGAAATGATTAAAATAAAATAAATAAATACCATTAATCCAGGTTAGACTTCCTAGCCCTGTGAAAATGACTTCCTTCTCTCTTTTGCCCTCAATATTACTCTTCTCCCTTAAAATGAAATACTCCATCACTCTCTAAAATCAAAATTTCCTTGGCTTGCCATGCCCTACCAAAAATTAATTCACAATTTTACCATTTTAATCTGCCTTCATGAAGCCATAAAAGAAAAGAGAGAGAGAAAAAAATCTCAGGTGTAATATAAAACCAAATGCATTAGTTGACAGGGCACTGATGAATGTCAAATCCATCACGCAGTGCAAAGTAGGGGGGAATTGATCTCTTTCCATTTGGAGCATTTTTTTTCTTCTGAGGAGCTAGTCAGCATTAGGCTCTGCTGCCTGCCCCCATTACGAATGCATCAGTATGCTCTGTAATACCCATGTCCGCTATTCCCAAATGCAGCCCCCAAAGTCAACTGAAGGTTGTCGGCGGCTCATGTAAATGAAGCTTGATTGTAATAGTTCTAAGTGGATTCCGCCCACACAATCCTGTCACATTCGCTCATTGTTATCTGCACCCCCCACCCCACCCTTCCCCACCACACCCCACCCATCAGGGTTTACGGTGTAAATAATAAAAGTTGTGTCACTTCGCAAATTACCCAAACAGCTTATCACTTATTCATTGTGGTGTATCACAACAACTCCTCGGTGCGTACAAAAGCCACAGCAAGTCAGACACAGGCTTTGTTAATGAACTTGGAAGATTACCAGATCTGAAAATTAACTGACAGTGTTGCTGGTTTCTTTCCCCTCGTGTGCATCTCTCCCTTCTTTTTTTCTTCTGTTTACCCACCAGAGACAAAAAAAGACATAGACAGTTATGAGAAAGTATAAAAAATACGTTGGTGCGATGGTCTTGGCTGTTTCCGTTCGACTTCCCTAACTCCACTGTTGTTAGCCTTCAGTCTCAGGGAGAAACTACTGATTGGATAGGTGTCCTTCTCATCAAGAGCCACTGAGCTTAGCCCTGAGTGTCCAAGGCAAAAACGCAAATGTCGGAAGGACACAATACACATAAAAGAAAGCATGATGCATACCACACATTAGGCAGATACAGTTACACTTTTGAAAAAGGAGGGAAAAGGTGAGCTGTCTGACATACCATATTCACAGAGCTTTCTTCCACTAAATTCTGTTCTAAAAAGTTTGCCTTTGAATGAATGGGCTCCAGGACAGCACTTGAAGATGTGTCACGTACATATGGCTCAGAATGTAACTGGATGCTTGAACTCTCAGACAACATCTGAAGTGCAATTTGGAGTCCATCAAAAAACCCAATGCTCATCAAATACCAACTGGACAGCAGTGAAATGCCTATGCTGGAACTTACCATGCAGCAGTTAGGTGATTGCGTTAACGGCACAGCACAGTAAATTTTTAGGGCCCCTTTGAAAATGATCTTCTGCTTTTCATTCGCCACTACCCACTTGGCCCCTGTAGCCATTTTCTGCCTGGCTGCCTTTAATTCTGATCTGCAGCTACCTAGCTTATAGACTACACCGAGATACAGAGGCAGAACATTCCCAAGGTGGTCACTGAGAAGCAAGAGTCAGAGACGAATTGATATCTCTCTGATATGAGAAATTGCAAAACTTTTATGTAGAATGCATGGTGACAGTCGGAGAAACTGAATCCAACCCAAACTTAGCTTTCACATGATTTTGGTGGTTGGCCTTTTCTACTCCTGATCATGCAACATAAATGTGTCAGTCAACCCCTTCACTTTTATTTTCAAATTTTTACTTGTCGTATGTATACTTTATATTTAAACATACTTTCTTGTTGGTGAGTGAAGAACTTACCTGGGATGAGTAATACGTTCCATTATTACTGTTGTAACACGCACATTGCTACATGAATGCCATCATGGCCTCATCACTTCGACATGTGGCCAGTGCAGTCCTAAATATCCCTGAGAAATATCAACAGGATTCATCCACTGTGCCGGAGAACCGTCCGGAAAACTGGTTTAGCACAAAGATCCAGAGGTATTTCTATACCATATTCATATAGAGCAGCTCAAGACTGACTCTTATATTTACAGAGACCCAACAGTTCCCACCATGAGCAAGCACTAGGTTGAAAAACTCCTTTTTAACAGGAAGAAACCTCGAGCAGAACCAGACTCTAGGTGGGCGGTCATCTGCCTCGACCGGTTGAGTTGAGAGAGAGAGAGAGAGAGATGGAGCAGGAAGAAAGAGAACATACAGTAGTGCAGTACAGCTCTATATAGAGATGTAAAGTAATAGTTGTGGTATTACAGTACAGTAATGGTATTGTTGTTAATATTAATAAAAGTAGTACTAATAGCAATATAATAATATTAATACCAGTAATGTGAGAAATAACAATAATAGCAACAGCGGCTGTTGAGCAGGAACATGAGGGCAGCAGGTGAAGGCAACCATAGATCCAGACTCTACAGCTCCAGAGGCAGAAATATCTACAGAAAGCACCAGAAGGAGAGAGAGAGAGAGAGAGAAAGAGAATGAGAGCGAGAGCGAGAGAGAGAACACAACTATGGGAAAGGGAATAAGTAAAGTTAGTAACATCTTAATAGGATATGAGTGCATACAGATGGAGAGGAAGAGTGAGGAGAGAGGTGCAGTGCATCCTAAGAAGTTCCCCCGCAGTCTAGGCCTATAGCAGCATAACTAAAGGGGGGCTCAGGGTTCACCTGAGTCAGCCCTACTATGAGCTTTATCAAAGAGGAAAGTCTTCAGCCAACTCTTAAATGTTAGGAGATTGTCTGCCTCCTGTAAACAACCTGGAAACTGGTTCCACAGAAGAGAAGCTTGATAGCTGAAGGCTCTGGCTCCCATTCAACTTTTAGAGACTCTAGAAACCACAAGGAACCCTGCATTCTGAGAGCGCAGTGAGGTAATAGGGCATTATGAGCTCTCTAAGATATGATGGTGCCTGACCATTAAGGGCTTTGAAGGTGAGGAGAAGGATTTAAAATTTTGTTTGGGATTTTACAGGGAGCCAGTGTAGAGAAGCTCATATTGGAGAAATATGATCCCTTTTCCTGGTTCTTGTCAGTAAACGTGCTGCAGCGTTCTGGATCAGCTGGAGAGTCTTAAAGTACTTATTGGGGCAGCCCGATAATATGGAGTTAATAGAGAGTTGAAATAATCCAGCCTAGACGTAACAAATGCATGGACTAGTCTTTCTGGATATTTTTAAGATAGGATGGGCCTGATTGTTGCAATGTTACCTAAATGACAAAAGGCAGTCTTTGAAGTTAGTTTTATGTGGGAGTTAAAGGACATATCCTGATCAAATATAATTTCAAGATTCCTTACGGTGTTGCTGGAGGCCAGCGCAATGCCATCTAGAGAAACTATATCTTTAGATAATGTGTTGTGGAGATGTTTGGAGCCAAGCACAATAACTTCAGTTTTGTCTGAGTTTAACATCAGAAAATTGCAGGTCATCCATGTTTTTAGGTCCTTGAGGCATGCTTGAAGTTTAGCTAATTGATTGGTTTCGTCTGGGTTGATCGATAAATACACTTGGGTACAATGAAAATGTATGTAGAGCTTCCTAATAATATTGCCTAAAGGAAGCATATATAAGGTGAATGAAATTGGTCCAAGCACAGAACCTTGTCGAGCTCCATGACTAACTCTGGTGTGCATAGAGAATTCATCATTAAAGTTTACAAACTGATATCAATCTGATAAATTTGGATTTAAACCAGCTTAGTATGGTAACTTTAATGCCAATTAAATGTTCTAGTCTCTGTAATATTATGTGATGGTCAATGATGTCGAATGCGGCTCTAAGATCTAACAAGACAGTTCTTTATCTGCTGCAATTAGAAGTTCCCCAGTGTTGTATCTGTGCTATGATGCAGTCTGAATCCTGATTGAAAATCCTCAAATAGGTGATTGTTGTGTAGAAAGTCACACAACTGATTGGCGACTGCTTTCTCAAGGATCTTGGAGAGAAAAGGAGGGTTAGATATAGGTTTATAATTTGACAAAACCTGGATTAAGAGTGGGCTTTTTAAGAAGAGCCACATATGAGCCACAGGGACGCTCGGAGGAGCTAAAGAGGGTCCCTCCAAAAAGAAGAATTTTTGTGAATGTGCCTTTGCAAAGTGGATACATTTACAGCAAAAAACACAACAGGTGAAGCTTGTGCAGCATGCATCACAGACATTCTGAACAACTGTGCTTTGGTTCTGGACAAATGTTCTATGTATGTGGCAGATAATGCTTCAGTGAAATCTAGAACAAAACTAAAGCAAGCAAACATGGCTGTGTCACATCATTCACAACTACCTTAAAAATGGAACGACAGCCTTGAGTTTTGATGTTGTACTAACAGTGAATTTTCATCATCGGCCAAGAATGTTGCAAGGCTTCCATCATTCTTTGATTTTCTCGGGACGGATTAACAAGAAGTGCATGGCATTTTGTCTCAAGATGGCTGTCACTTTTTGCCAGCTGTTGAGCGAATCATGCACAGCTGGCCTGCTGTTCGCTCCTACTTCCTCTCAGAGTTGGAAGAACAGTACAGTAAGGTGTTGAGGCAGGCCCATTCTCACTTTGGAAGATGTCACTGTCTTTTTGTTACATGTTCTGTTACAACTTGATGTGTTTGTTCAGCAATCTTGAAGTTGCAGGGAAATGATGCCACCATCACAAAATGACGTTCTGTCATGGTTGATCTTCATTCTAAACTGATCAGGAGGAAATCAGATGAGTTTTACAATATTGGAATAATGGCAACACAATTCTCAGAAAGATTCCACCAGCAGAAGCTCAAAAAGTTAAACAAGAAGCAGCAGCCGCACTGATAAGGTGCATCACCTATTGAGAGAGGTGCCAGTTCTGTCACCTGAAGCCCCTGTGGCATGGACCAGCTCGAGAGCCATGATCTTCCAAAGCACGCATAAACATAGACATGTTTGTATGATGAGTACTGTGTTGTTACACATAGGAGAAGTTTGCCTTCAGGGATTTTTGCCAGAAAGCCTTTAGGAAGTCAGGTGACATAGTATAAATAGCGACAAATTCCATGTAATGAGGAGGTCTGGGTGTATGAATTGGTCAAACATTGGATTTTCACCCGTGAGACTGCTGTTTGTATCATGTGTTAAATTTAAATTATTATTCTAACCCAAACCATGATGTTTTCCTAAACCTAACCAAGTAGTTTTGGTGCCTGAACATAACTAAACTGCTCCCGTTTCACAATGTTACAAAAGCAAACTTCTCCCACGTACTGCACAAGTACAGGAGGTAAATACACAAGATTGTATTAATCAGAGATGAATGAAGATTCTCAAGCGCCTACCTGATGAATCTCACAGAAATAAAACTGGTCAGACTCGTACTCTCCATTGAAGTATCTGACGCCTGCTACTGTGAGAGGGTCTTCACTGTGAGTCATCATAGAGGGCATACACAAACAGCATATTTTGTTTAGTTTGGAGTAATGAATTAGCAGTTTTCATAGTAATGTTTTAGTAGTAATTATTTTTCAAGTAGTCTTTGTAACTTCACACACACATTTGTATAATATATTCAATGCACACATCTGCCAAAAAAATGTGTTTTATTAAAATAAAACACCTTTTTTCAACACATTCAAATATGGAGCATAATGTTGGATGGAGTATTCATTTGGGTTTATTTATGTATAAATAAATAATACTTTTAAAATGACTACATATAGAGAAAATATATCTTCTTTCTTCTTCTCCTCTCCTCACAGACGCTCAGAAGTCTCATAATCCTTGGGGAAGGCTGGGGCTTTGCCATCGAGGGATTATTCAAGTTTGGGGAATAATGACCCCCTTATCTCTCTCAGGCTCTTTGCAGAAGCTCCTCTTGGGCCCTGTCAGTTCCAGGCCCTCTAGTTTGGATGGATATATCAATGGAAATCCCTCCCTCACCATTACACGCACATTCTCATCTCACTTTACTCGCCTTATGCCCTTTTTTAGCTGATAATATCTCATTGTGGAAGCCATAAAAAGAGGGAAAGTTATCTCATTTTTACCTGAGGTCATTTTTAGGGGGTGGACTAATGGCTCTCAACTTTGCTTCCCTCTGTCTGTGGTCTTGTCCTCTTTCTCTCACTCTCTTGTGCTCTCTCTCTCTCTTTCTCATTCACTCTCAGACACACACACACACACACACACACACACACACACTCACACACACACACACACACACACTCACTATATCTCACTCCCTTTCTCTCAGTGCTGCGTTGGGATAATAGCCTTCAGCTGTGAACAGTGGTCTAATTTTAATTCCTTTTATTTCCAGCTAGTCCAGCCACCGTACATCTGTAAATGCATTTAAAGATATTGTCCATTCAATGTCAATTGAAGTTAATTGTCCATTGACTTCCTCACCTCTTCCATACACTTATCATTGCCTCCATGAGGGGATTATCTCATTGTGAACCTCTGCTATGGCAAAAGGGGCCCTAATGCCAATTAGACAAGTAGGTGGGACAGAAAAGGTTTTAGATTTGAGAGTCATTTCATTGCAATATTATAAGGTATTCACATGTTGGGATTTATAGTCCTGGCAGTTGCAAAATCTGTGCCTGGTACCATTAAATTAAGTTTGCGTCACAGAAAATAACAATGAAACAATATAATACTTAATGAATCTGTTGTGTAATTGCATGAAAGAAAATTATCTCATAAAAAGCCACTTTCCGTTATGGGCATAACTTCCTTAAATGTTCACGTGTCCTAAGATGTAGTGGAACAGACTTTTAGTTCCTGATTTAGTTTAGTTTCGTTCCCGGGGCTCCTTTTGCAACAGTTGAAAAGTGCAAACATCATTACATAGCTGACACATGTGAAATGTATCTTGCGAAGAGACAAGGTAAGAGTAGACTGCAGGCTCCACTGATCGAGTGGGAGCACGCAGTGACAGTGGCAGAGTGGAAAGGATGAGGATTCATAATGACAGAGATTCAAACCTCTCTTTTGTGCAACTTACTCTTAAAAGTTTAGAACACTTATATTCCATGTGTGCCTTGACAACATCAGCTGTTGAGGCAGGAATCAATAGATAATCATCTCATGGATAAGTCAGAGAGAGATTTCATGTGGGGGGTGTGGGGGTAGACCAGTGAAAAGAGAATGATGAGTGAACAAGACAGTGCATCAAAACTTGCCAGGCTTACATGTTAGCAGGAGGTCTCTGGGTTCTTATTAGGGTGTTTGTTTGCTGCAAGGGATGCCTCCCCTCTTCTTGTGTAGCCGGCTGTGTGCAGGGAGAGAAAGCCAGAAAATCCTACTTCTGCAGAAAGACAATATGTTTGTTTCAACGATCATGCACTGTAAAAATGTTTGAAAGATAATGCCAACAAAGAAACATCAACATCTTCAAACATCTTTTGCTTTCTTTCTTTTCTTTTTCAAAGTTACTAATCACTGAGTTCAGTTTCAGAGTCTAATAAAACTTCCATCTGTGATTTAGTTAAACTTCACATCATCTGATTGTCTGAGAGGGGGGATCAGAACAAAACAAACTAATAAAAAAAAAGGTAAATTCCAATTATTTCCCTTGTACAAATGCACTCTTCCACTGCTGGCATTGTGAGTGCTGACACCTATCACCTAACCTAATAACATCCTGCTCCACATACATCATCCCTGGATTTGATTAAAGATCTGATTTATTTATTTGTTTATTGCTGAGACCCTACCGTCATTATTTTCCCTTGTAAATAATTCAATAAAAATGTCAACCACCGCCCTGCTCTACATTAATATTATGTGTAATAAAGATAGTGGGAGGATGCAGCTGTATTCAGGTACAGTGGGGAGAAGCAGACATATAAACACACTCAGAACCATGAGAACAGATAGTAATATGACATGTTGAAATAATATAGACAGATTTGTAGAATAAGCGCAGGTATCGTGCTTTACGGTCAAATTACAGTTGATATTTGATAAATGATTCACCAGACATGCAAATGTCATCTTGGTGTGAAGTATAAGTCACTACATTAATGAGGAGAGCAGCACTCTTTGCACTGGAGGTAATAGTGGGTTTGCAGTTTTCCATTGCATTTTATATCATGAACAGTCTCAGTTTCATGAAGTGAACATTAACTGTGACATGACATTTTCAGGTTACACGCCCCTTCATGAAAGGTTGATTAAGCTTAAATGTGACCCAGTGTTTTGCCACAACTGAGTGGAATAAGAAAAATAAAACTTAAAGCAGCAAAAACTATACTTTAATAATGGGTTAAAGGACAGTTTACTATAAAAGAGTGTGATTGCATTGTCAGAACCACAAAGAAGTATCACCCACTCTGCTACTTTAGCCTTTTAGCCTCTTTTAGGTTTCACAATATTAACTTTTGAAGTGCAATAAACTTCTTTTGGTTTTCTGTAGGCACTAATACTACTTGGTTAACTCAAGATCCAAGCATATATCAATCAATTAAGGCTCTTTCTTGGGGTGGGGGCAGTGAACTTTAAGATCACGTGATCTTAAAGTTCACTGTACATTGTAATTACATCTGTAACATCTGTATAATCACCTCTGTTTTAATCACCGTGCCTTTCATTTGATGTTCTAATGTATTTGTTGCCAAGACTGACCATTTTATGAACATGTAATGTTTGTTATAAATGAAAACCCCCAATAACAAATAAGTTCTTTGAGTGATTTAGAAATGATGTGATAAACACCACCATAAAGTCTTCTGTGCAAATTGTGGAATATCTAGCCTCATTATAATGAAGGAATAGTTTTTGTGTTCTTTACAGGTGTTTTGTACTTTTTCTCTGTGTTCATACTGTGATTTGACAGTATTTTCCATCCATCTGTCTTGAGGTCATTGGGGGCCCGTATGTGTGTGAGATGTCTGTTTGGCTGTCGCGAGCTAATGCAGTCCTGTGGCACACGAGACCTGAGATAATCAATACTCTGTCAGACATACTTAGAGCACCTCTGTATTAAAGCAGCTGTAGGGAGAGTCTCCTCAATCTCAGACAGAGATGAAGCCACCATCCTCGTGTCCCCCAAGAGCTCCTTTCTAAAGACAAGGGTCGCCGCTGTCCAGTTCTAATCTTCTCTGGCTTCAGAGACATGTGCTCACAAAAAAATAAAGAGAAAAAAAAAAGTCATTTGCACTCAGGGGAGGCTCATACTTGTAGATGTGGCTACTGCAGAATAATTGCAGGCAGGCTAGTAGGTGAGGAGGAATATGACAATTTGAGATGGTAAATTGATTTTCACTTAGTATGGAGCACATGTTTTTACATTTCACATTTTAGGGGGGAAATCAGTGGGGATAGGAACCCACAATTTATTTCTTGACAATGTGAATTTGCATCATCTCTTTTGCAGCAAATCCTTTTGACACTCTAATCGGCAAAAGCAGTGTAAAGCAATACAGTGTATGGTCAAAAACATCTCCAAATCAGATTTACCTCTTAAATGATCATATGAATGCACGTGTCTTGCTGTGAATGCTAAATTGAGGCTCTTTCGTCTCAGATTACTCCAGAATTGCGAGTAAATCCCAAACACAGCGCATTCTCGTTTCAATCCACAAACCATCGTCAGGATGTTTCGTCTCTTTAGCATGGATAGGGCCCGTTTCACTCAAGCCTCCCATCTCAGGGTTTCTATAAGAGCATGTGCCTCATTATTGGGTTTCATCTCGCGCCATATTTTCTCCTATGGGAAATCCATTGTTTCAGTATAAAAAGCATTTCATTTCACTCTCTGATTTGTTTACTTGGCTAATGGGACTGCAGTGTCCTTTGTTGAGCCTTCGCAGAGCGTGACAGAGCTCTGCTGTATTGTGGGGAGAGAGTTTGGCTAGAAGAGAGGCTGAATCTCAACATTTGATATCAGTGAGGCTTTTCATGCTAGATTTAATGACTCTTCGCCAACTGACATAATTGCACTTTCAGATTTTTAATAAGAATTTTAACATAATAAGGGACTAATGTGCAGTGTCGTGAACACCACTTTTTACAAATGCTTTCCTTTTTAACTGTGATAATAATAGCAATTACAAAGATAATATGCTCTAATTGCTAGGAGGGGATAAATTACTTTTTTCCCCCCTAATCCTATATCTGCTAGCAGCCTTCTCCTGCTCTCATTGTCTGGTCTTGCAACAGGTTGCATCAGACATTAAAGGAATATTTGAACATATAAACAATCTGTTGGTCTTACACAGTAGCATTGTTGACACTCATAGAAAGTATTCATGATTTAAGTCAAGCGATGAGAAACGATGCCAAGATAAGTGTCTGCCACAGGGAAACCACTGACTATGAATTGTATACTGTATATCCTGCAGAGGCGATAATCCAAATCAATTGTGTTATCATTTCTACGATTTAGCATCATAATATATATGTTTGAGCTGTTTGTTTGTTCACATACATTTGAGCACTGTGGAAAGTTTGGAAGGGAAAAAGGCACGACCATCTTTTTGCAGTCAAGTGAAATCCATATAACTCCAGTTATGAGTATTTAACTTTCCTCAGACTAAGACTGTGTCCGAAATCTATGTAGTGCTGTAGGTGTACAACTGATGGTCACTAACCAAGCACTATATACCATCATGCATTGCGTGGAAAGAAAAATATCGGATGGGGAGAGAGGATGAGGATGAAAGCTCACATAGTGCTGTACATGGAACTCCCTAGAAAGTGAGCAGGGAGGAGTGAATGAGTGAATGACTTTAGACACAACCTAAGAGTCCACAGCCATGCTGGTGGCTCAATGGCAGTGGTACTTAAATAAATGTTAAACGCTAACATGCTCACAATGACAACATGGTAACAAGCTGACGTTGTTCTTAGTTTACCATGTTAGCCTGATAACATTAGCTTAGTAGCACAAAAGTACAACACCAATGTTATTACAATTCATCCCAAGGGTACCATGAATGTGTCTGTCCAATAGTTGTCGAGACATGTCATTCAATGCCAGCGTGAACCTCATTGTGGCGCTAGAGGAAAAGTCCATTAGGTTTCATCGTTTGGGGACCATGAATATCTTTACAAAATGTAATGGCACTCCATTGAACAGTAGTTTAGATATTTAAGTACAGACCAAGGTGGTGGACTGAAACTGATAGACTGACATGGCGGACCACAGAGCTATGCCATTAGCATGTTTACGAATAAAGCTATAAACAAGATTGGTTTGCAAAGTTCCTGAAAACTAGACATCATAGAGATACTGAATGAGGTTTTCACTTGCCAACAGTGATAATACCAAAACTTGCCAAATGTACTACCATGACATCACAACAACACACTGTGTACTTTAGTTCAGTGAATGATGATGCCAGCTTGGCAGAAGCACAGCTCTCCTTGGCTGGCTTTATCACACATTGTATTGCTTGAGCTGTTGTCAGAGTAAAAAATGCCTTTTTCTGCATCTCTCACTGAGTCTTTGGGCCACCACAGGGTGAAATGCCCATTGTTTTGTTTATACAATATCAGAGGTGCTGGCGCCTTAATCTCAATAAAGAGGGCCATTGGACTGAATTATCTGTATGATTGCCCTTTAGAACTGCTGTCAATGCTATTCTCCTTATCCGGCCTCTCAAAGCCTCACTCCCTGCAAGAAGTCTATGTGAGGGGAATACAATGCAAGCAGTTCAGACGCCACAAAAGGGCATTGCATTAGAAAGCCATACCTCTGCTGTGTGACCTTTGGCTATGCTGGGGAGGTCGGTTGAATCCCTGTGGACTCCCAGTCAGCTCCAGTCAGGGGAACAGAATAGATTCTAAATCTGTGATTCGAGGTGCGTACATCAGCTAGCACCCAGGCAAATGGCAGCTTATTGTTTTCCTTATTTACTGTTTTGAATGCTCGGCGTGGGTGGTAGAGACACCGAACTGTGCAAAATGCACGAACCTGTCTCACACCTGGATGTGACTGAGATATAAATCCATGTCAACATGTTGTAGAGAATGTTTCACCTTTATTCCAATATGTACAGTATAGATGGACTGTATTCTTTTTCTATCATGGGCATACTGTAATAATAATTTTTCGCTGCTAAGATGACGTTTTACTAATTTTGTGTAATTATGTCTATTACATGTTGCAGTTATATATAAATTGCATATCAGCACTTATCTGATTAAGGCTGTCAAAACATTTAAAGAACCTAAAAATCATTCATAAGGAGGGGGCCTAATTTTTGCATTCTTTTCTCATTGAGCTGAGGATCAGTCCTTTTCTGAAGTAGAACTGATACTGTGTCTTCTGTGCCTCTAGGTGTGTCAAAATGGAGGATGAAAGAGAGAGCTGCACTTAATTGTGTGGAGAAAAAAAGAAAGATTTTAGTTTCTGAACCAATGAATCATCGTGGGCTGAGAAGATACGCCCCAGAGAGATGAGGAGAGGGGATTGTAAAAGCCTAAAATGGGATCATCTTGGCTGAGCTTTTTTTTTCCCAAGCAGAATGGGATAACAATTCAAACAGTCAAGTACAGAATGCTGTCTGCTGTAATATGGCCATGACTCTATCTTTTTTGACAGTACTAAAATACAATGTGCAGCATTTCAAAATGCACCTCTGTTGTGTCCTGCTCTGCTCTGTTATATCGTACATTTACTCTCTTTTTTAAAACTATTCTGAACACATTGGTGCAGCTTTGTGTACACCAAAACACTGTTAGTTTCTAAACCTGACATTGGCCTGGTTAAAGTTATTTCATTAAATATACTTCATGGGTTATTTCTACTTCTAATAAGCTACTAGCTAAATAAGATGAAGTGAGAAATAAAATCATCAAATCATTAGAACTGATGCAGCAGATGTCTTGCTCAGAGCTGTCGCTGTCAGCATTACATCATTAACACCACCATTATCATTAACATACTTCTTTTTCAACATTTTTTTGTGTAAATCCACAAATTACAAAACGCAACATACTTCATTAAACAAGTTAACAAATCAGGACTAAGTACCTAACAAGTACGCGCAGTTCATCTGCTTCTAAGTTTGATTGGCAACCGACTTTTTTTGTTTCCCATTCCTTGATGTGAATGTCCCATTTGTGGTGGTATTCTGTGGAGTCAGTTACAGCAAAACTAAAACCACTTAGCTGCTCTACATGTGGCATCATACAGCAGTTGGCTTTTATATTTCTGTTGCCCCCCCACCCTCTCCCTCCCCAGTTTATCTTCAAAGAAAGTTACAATTCCCCCATGATAACACAGCACCATCGTCTGCACTCGTGTTGGCAAACATGTTCCAACAAATCGTCCACAGTTAAACTCACAGTGAGGTGTTTTGTCTGGCACGGGAGCACAAACGCAACCAGCCAACTCTAGCTATTGGCTCTGAGCAGCATGTAGCTCCGGCTAGTAGTGCTAGCAGGACGGCAGCACCATCATCAGACTGAGCTTCTGCCTCTTTTTGAAGTATTTCCACAGCAGTGAACGCTGAGTCCTACAAATCTGATTTGACTGTGACATAATTCTATAAAATGTAATGAAATCTGTACTGTTCATTGCGGAAACTGTTCAGTTGTTTGGCTGTCCGGAATGCAGCTCCCCACTCTGATGGTAGAGTGAACAGTAGCGATGCCTCCAGGCAGTGAAGAGGAGGCAAAGCTTATCTCAGTCAGACTCTCCCAGTAGTTCTTTTGCAGTGAAGACAGTTGATGGTGGCAGCAGCTGGCTGCAGTGATACGGAGAACATGAGCTGTGGATGTGAGGATGTATACTGCATATATTAAAAATGTGATCATTTACTGGTTTGTATTATGTTAATCCGTATGTAAACAGCCACCAGTAGCCTGCAGCTATGGCAGATTGTATCATGGTCTTGCCATTTGAAAGTAACCACAAACAGTTCCCAACTTGTAAATACAAGTCAATATTACATCTGGACTCTGAAAGCCCTGAGATAACCTACTTTGCTCTGAATATTATCTCTAAATAAAATGGGTGCTTATCTTTGGATAAAGTTATCAGTCAAAGTAACTACATCATATTCTTCTTGAAATCTTGAAATGCAAATTTTTTGGACCAGCCATGGCCAACTGTACAGATCACACAGCTGTGAAGAACACAAGTCACACGTTATGTGTAACACTAGGACTTGAGTGGTTATACTGAGTCGTGACCATGGGATTCCACTTGCTACTTTCAATCCCACATGACATGAATGCAGCATTATCTCCTGAAATAACTGTAGAATCAAGCGCACCATGATGCATAAGTATATATAAATAATGATAATGATGCGATTGATTGTGTGGTGCCTCCATGACCTTGTCATGCACTGTGCTATTCTGTAGGCTGTTGGCAGGATCAGTCTTACTATTCTTAAGGCCTAATCTCACCAGCAGAAAAACACATGTAATGACACACATCACTTATGACCAGAAATGCTGGTGCTGAGCAGATGGAATCTGATTTTCGGGGGCGGATCTGCAAACATGATTTGTGACATCACAAAGAGTCTGGAAGCCAATCCTGGTCCAGTATTCAACTTGCAGAAGTGTGATGTGGAAACTGGAAGCCTCCAGCGCACGTACACTGAGCATGGACTTTAAAGTGACGCGGGGAACACCTGTTGTTCAACTTCTATTCATAGATTCTGGATTTTTGTGAAAAGAACACATCAGATAATATCTAGATGTTTGCTAAGAGTTAGCAGCCCTAACTGTGGCAAATACCTTGGATATTTGTGTATGAACTCTCACTATTATAGTGAGGCTGGCCTGTTACATCACTATACTATAATTCAGCTTTGCAACTGTAACTGTCGTACCAGAATATGAAGATATGAACTGACACTGGAAATATCCCAGTTTCTAAAGCCTAGGAGGATGTTGATAAAGAAAGAGACTTCTGTGATGGATTGTAAACAATACTCAGATCCTATTTGGGAGGTTTTAACATTTTATAGCATTGCCTCAAGATTACATTTTCATTATGAAATTGCTCCATGGGCTTTGACACTGCTGCCGGCTACTTATATTTATAGCAATCTTTTAATATTCTTCTCCTTTCTCTCCTCTTCAGTGTATTTTATTGCTCAGTTAAGATTCCCTGCCTCAACTGTTGACCTCTGCATTGAGCAGCGGTTTGCACAGAATCAAAGGCAGTGAAAGATTTTAATTATTCTCTTAACTGTTCAACAGCAGTTGTGAGGTTAAAATGGGTGAGAAAGGACAGTCCTGAAAAATGCAATTTACTGTTCCATCCAATAGGCCTTTCTTTTTGTTTCATTCCAGTATGAGTTGAAGATTTAAAGTCCCAAAGAAAAATGATAAGATATTAGAGCAATACTAGGCAGCATCACACTGCCAGCTCCTGTTGGCAGAAACAAGGTGGTTGTTTGAAGCTGCATTAATCAATATGTTGGCCACTATGGGGCAGAAGAACTCCAGAAGAAGCTGACAAACCCACATCTCTGACATATTACCACCTATTAAAGTTGTTGGGCTAACAGGTGAACATAAATCCAATAATCCTTCTCTTTTTGCTCTGTTTTGTTAATTACCAACTCCAAAATACACAACATATACAACGAGAACAACAACAACAACAACAACATATACATACTTGTATTAAATGTTAGTACCAGACTGACACAAGGGGAAATGCTCTCCAATGGCCACAAACATTATGTTGCATGCCTGGCTAACATGTAGTGACTCTGATTAAAGCCTGTAAATAAAGGGAGTGAAAAGCAAGCAAAGAAAGGCAGCGGGTTCAAATGGTTAATTAATGTAACTTTAAACCTACAAACCTTGTAAAGCACCACAAACACGTTTATTTACACGTGTGTGTGTGTGTGTGTGTGTGTGTGTGTGTGTGTGTGTGTGTGTGTGCGTGCATAAATACATGTATGTACAGTGTGTGTATAAGTGAAAGTTTTAATTAAGTGTGTAGCAAGTGTGTGTGTTTATCTGAGCGATAGCCAAAGTGGGCTGGGATGATGCAGCAGAGGTCCTGCTCGGGAGCGGCAGCCAGGGAAAACATCTGGTCTTCATCAGACACAGAGGCCGGGAGCAGGCTGGCAGATGGTGGAGAGGTCTCTGCACAATAGGGAAAGCCCACTGCCTCCAACACCAGAACCATTACCACCCACTCACACACACACACACACACACACACACACACACGCACTAGCAATCAGAGAAATACGGTAGATCTACATTGCATGCACACACATTCAATGTGTCATTAAAACTTTCAAAATGACAGCGTTTTACTACACGAGATGTTCATTCCCAACAATGGAAAATGCAGCAACACCAAAGTGAATCACACACTTGTGACGCAATTCAAGCTGGGACCTAACTGGCTGAATTCTAAGCAGCAATACCTTTAAATACACACGAGAAATTGAAACATAAATGCTCACTGGACTACATTCACTGACATAAGTTGTTTCAGTACACAAAGTGTGAAGTTTTGTGGGCGTTTTCTCTGCTCCGAATCAAGTTGATGAGTCTGTAAACTTTGGAGCATTTTCCCCTTCAGTTCAGTTTCAACTAAAATGCATCACTACAAACCACGTGAGAATGTTTGCTCCACTTATAGGGTTTGTTTTAACCGAACCAAACAGCTACGGTACACAAAGGTTAGGTTTGCGAAAAGATTATGGTTTGGGGTTAAAATCCCATGTTTCACACAAACAGTGTTCCTTTGGGTGAAAGTCCGGTGGTTGACCCACTCATTCACCCTGACAGATTTGCTATGAGGACTTTGTCACTTTTTATATTTGTATCAGCCGACTTCCTAAAGGCTTTCTGGCAAACTTCTTCCATGTGCTGTGCCTTTGGGGCTAACAGTCCTGGAACTTTTACGATTCCCTTGTTTCACTTGCTTCCCTTCACTCAAACACAATTACAGGATGAGACAAAACTTACAATGAAAACACTTCATATATTATTACCAAACAAATAAATCACAGTCGCTGTCACAGCTTCAGAAACAAAGGTAAGAGCTCTGTTACAAACTGTGCTGCAGGCGTTAGTTTATCCCCAATTAACACTTCTGAGCATGACTGCATTTTCCTACTTTTAAGGTTTGTGCCACATCATATACAGTATCTGTGATGTCTAAACCAGAAACACCATCGACTCCCTGTGTTAGATTAGCTGTGTGCTATTAGGTTGTTGGCTGGGTGGGTATCGCCTGTCAACAACTGATGGGTGTTTGCCTGATTCTCTCAGCCTCCTTCCAGCCTTTAAGTTTGTGCTGCTGCTGTGAAGTGATTGATGACAGGTCAGCCACCAACGGCCTTGCAAAATTTCCAATTCTTCCACAGGGAAATTGCTCATTTCTTCACAAGTCTATTTCAATTTTTGCGACACGGCAACGTGCTAAGTTTATGCATTATGCTGGCACCTGGACGCAGAATTGTGATGAATTACGGCACGCGTTGGACAGCGTAGAAGAAAATCAATATATTAATTTGGTGTTACTTTATTGTTTGCTTTTTTTCTCTTGGATGGTTTATCAAGGGGGTTATTGTTGCAAGGTAATATAAAAGTAAGCAGGCGTGACACTCTTATTTAGATAACCACCTCGCTCCCTCTCTGTTGCAGTTTCTACATGACTAAAACTGCCACTGTGACATTGTCGAGGGCTCTTTTTTTTAAGTCTCCCTGCCTTTTTAAAATACAGAAATGGTATCCTATTTGCTGCGGTGCGGGCTTCAAAGAGGTTATTTGTCATCATACAGATTTATGCTGTCATTCAGGGACATTTATATCACTTTAAGCTCTTTGGGTGTTCCAGCTCTGGTGTTGGGCAGACAATCCTGCAGGGACCCGAGCTTCTCTCTGTTTCATTTTCTTCCTTTTTGTATTTCTCCCCTCCACCAGAGAGGAGTGAAACTGTAATGATTGTTACTGCTTCAGAGGGCACATGTAACAGCGCTAAAACAAAATGGGATCTGAATGGGCGAGTGTGGCTGTGCTTAACCTGGAGAAGCACTCCTTGGTGATTAGCTTGTGACAGGTTCAGAAAAAAAAAAACAGGATGAGTGTCTTTTCAGCTTTGATAGCACACACACATTTATCAATTCAATTTAACCAGGACACCACGGAACATTTCACATTTTGATGACCAACTGAAGTGACTTCTTGAGGGACAAAACAACTTCTTATGTGAATTCAAGCTGGAATGATTGCAACACTTGAACCCCTGGTCTCTCTGTCATTTTCTTTAAGGTCTAACTATGTCCTTTATACACCTTCAGTATATAAGACAAGCTGTATGCTTTGGACATCCAGTTGTTGAAACTTCCAACGGATCCTCATATACAGTAAGCACGTGGAGCCCTGATCTGAAATGATCCTAAGCCGCTACCCTACTGATGCTCTGATGTTGCCAATCGATTTCTGACAGCCTGCCAGTAGAGTTCTTGTCATTCACATCTACCGCCTGAAGGCTAGAAAACATGGCAGGCAGAACAGCTGAATTTTCATGGAGCGGACGGGGAATTAGAAAGAAGCAAAGTGGACTTTGTACTGCATATTTTCATTTTATATGCTGCATTGTATTCTCCTGAAATGTGAAATATTTGCTTAAATATTCTTTTTCTAACTTCCAAGGTCCTAAACAAATGGAAAGTGTCTCAGGGAAGAAAACCAGTAGGCTTTGCACAGTATTCTTTCAATGAAGGTACTTCATCGTATTTTAATGAAATTCTAATCACCCGACCATTGTACTCTAGCAAGTCAAGGTGACTTATATTTGATGCCCGAGCACTGTGGAGGCAGATAACAAAATTTCTTCTCTGATTATTGGACAAGGATAAATATGTGAGTGCATAGAGAAAATAGATGGTACATACAAAGGAGCAAGACAACAGTCAATTTTATGGCCCAAGCCAATCCTAAGGATAATAATCAGGCATATTTTACTTTACTGTACTCTACTGTATTTTCTCCACCTCCATGAGAAGGATCCAAATACATCACTTTTATTTTGTATCATGTAACACTCCTACTAGGTGAAATAAGAAAAACTAAAGGGGGAATAGCTCCCAGGTCTTTTTCTAACATTCATTTTGGGCTCAATTGGGCCCCAATCCTCCATTTCTGTTCCTCAGTATTTAAATGTACTAAGTCATTTCCCAAAGAAAGACATTTATGAGTATATCATTATTTAAAAAGACGCAATATCAACACTGCTACCTTGTTTTTTTATATTTTTCCTGTGGTGTTTCCCAGTATGAATATTACCATATCCTGAAATTACTCAATTGTGAAACTATTAATTTAAAGAAAGACTTAAGAGTGTAATTTATTTCTAAGTAACACCAAGTTGTTACCCCGTAATTCCCTAACCTCTTGTCTTATTCCCTTGGGTATACATATTTAACCTGATATAGGTGCCCAGTAAGCATTTCATTGATTACTGCTATGACCTAAGGCCTTGCTCATTCCAGTGATAATCGTGTATTGACCCAAACATTTTCAGGAACTAAGCAAAGGGATGTCAGTAATATTCAGTAATGATGACAGCGGTGGTGAAAAGTTTAGCTTTGTTTGAGCTGAAACATTAAAAGGTACTCATTCCTAAATGAACTAGCCTAAAGACACTTTAGAAATGTAAATGAAATAATGTGATGTTTGCAATGCTACTGGCTGTGAGAAAGGTTTGACAGCATCATTAGCCTGTTTGCTGTAAACCACAAGCACCCAGACGCACCGCGTGCCTCCGTGACCGCTGAGGAAGCCGTGCTACGTATAGTTCCCCGATGTCATTATGCAGAGGTCCGCTCTGATGTCCTGCAAATTGCCAATTTCTTAAGCAAAGTTATATCTACCTGAGGCAGCCAGAGAGACGATGTTTAAAAAACATTTAAAGTAAATGGCTTTGGGTGAAGAGGAGGGCTTTTGCAGGGCCACAGCGACACTCCCACTGCAATCACACAGCAGTATTGAGAGAGTGGCAAAGGAGTATTCCTGCGACAAGCATTCGGTTAGCCCTGTGATATTTTCCACCTGAGGATGGAATGAAAGGAAAGTGTAGCGTATTCAGAATATTCAAGCGCTGTGTGAAATAAATGGATGACTTATTGTTGGAATTTGAGGCTCATTCTTGATGTTTCAAAAGGAGGAAAGTAAATCATGACCCCTCCATCACTGTAAAAACGTCAAGAGTGAATTTCTTTTTTCTTTTTCTTTTTTTCACTTTTGATAGTAGAGAATACTTTAGACAGAGAACCACTTGTAAAGAATGAAGCTGTATCACAACTTAATATTTAACAACATTATTGAAATAACAGTGCTCACAGTCTGGTTATGTAACATATTATTGACCCTAGCTTTGACAGGAAAGGAAACGGAAGCGCGTCCACCACAACTAGCGGCACTCCAGATTGAAACACGTTTGTACACTGAACATTTTAAAGCTACGAAACAGAAATTGTGTGAGTGTGTGTGTGTGTGTGTGTGTGTGTGTGAACATGCCCCTCCCCCCTCCCCTGTTGCCAGGACGTCTTAGTAGCCACCACGTGCCTCCGTCACCCCAAGAAATAAAAGTCACTCTTGATTTACCTGACAAGGGCTCTTTGAGCTCTCCTTGACCAAAAGCTGCCTCTGCAGTGAGACAAAACATTGAAATGTTTCTACCTGCCCTCCCTTCAAAAACATCCCCTCCCTTTTTTTTTTTTTTACCGCCAGAGATCTCCTCTCTATTCGGGTGGTGTCTCAGTGTCTGGCAGTTGTTCAGCTCGGCTTGGTGCTCAATCTTATTAGAGGGCGGAAGGTGGTTCAGAAGGTTTGCGGTGACACTGACAGACCCAACCACTTACTCCCCCTGCTTCCTTTTTGCTTTTCTTTCAGGTTTTTTTCTTGATACACACACGACTGCACACTTCACATATTCAAAGACGATGTAAACAAATGGCAACATGCCACACATGTAGAGTCGAGCTGACATGTCCTTAAGGTAAGTGTAATAGCTGATTACTTGCATATAGGAGAATCATTGTTGGCATCTTGCAGAGACGCCTGCGATTGGTAGCAGATCAGCCATCTGTAATACAATTCAATTCTGTTTCCTCCGAACCCCATGGCTCCTGGGCCTGTGACCTTGGCTATGTGCTCCTCCAGAGGCTCCTTTTCAAAACAAGTACTGTTGACTTGTTGGTCATTTGATTTGTTGGGGGCATTTGCCTTGAATGTGAATGTGGGCTGAAACGCTGGCAGTGTTTTCCAAGGTTACTGTTTGTCTTTGGGCTTTTTATTTCCCTCCCAGATTTAAGCCATTTATAGAAGGAGCATAAAAGCTGTCATTGCAGCTAGAGTAATACAGCACATTAGCACATTAACTATTGCCAAAGCTCAGGGGTATCAGTAATCAATGGATGAATGAAAAGAAAGGCTACACCGAGGTAAATAATGAGGCATTGTGATGAGGGCTGTAAGCTGCTAATACCGCCAGTGAAGGCAGCAAGGCCATGCAGCAGTGACAGTCCACACACATTTCTGCCCCTGTGGCTATTCTATGCATTTAGCGCCTGACGCTTTAATCCACCGCCTTCCTATCACTCTAGATCCAGCGATGGGTTGTCCTGCTATAATTGTGTTTTATCGATTCTGGCTTTGGTCTGACGCCTAGATATCTCCTGTAAAAGGAGCTGCACAGATACAGTGAGTTTACCTGTATAAATATTTCAATAAAAAAAAGACTTTGGGTATTAGGTTTTCCTAGGCTGACTTTGAGTTCCTGATCCCCACCACCCCTCACACCTCACCCCTCCGTTCCGGAGCTATTGATAGTGCCAACTCGCAGGCTAATGTGGACCCAGTGTTAATGCCTGTGCTTACCCAGGGTTCAGAAGAAGTTTGGCTCCAGTTGAACTGAGGAGAAAAAATACATGCCGCTTAGTGTTGATGTGTTATTGAATTTTTCTCTAAATATATTTCACACCCCAGGCTCGGTGCTTAAATGACAGACAGACAGGCTACTATGCTAATTCTGGCGCCAAGTACAAAGGTCCTAAACAGGGATAATGTGATGAAATCTTTTTCCAAACAGCTCTGAATTTAATGGCTCAGTCCCAGCAGGTTTGTAAGAGAGGTGCAACGGCTGGCTGCCTTTGAACTACAAGTCCTCTGTTCCCTGACTGGGATGGACAACAAAGTGAATCATCCTCCACTCGTCCTCTCCAGACATGAATTATAAAGGCTATCTCTCCTTTTTTTTACACCTTTTATTTTCCCTCGAGCCTTTTTCTCTTTTGGTCTTTAATGCCTTTGGGTAGGATAGAGTGTGCTGCTTGCTGCTTGTCTATGTGCGAGGCCTTCCCGTCTGTCAGCCTGTTGGCAGCACAGGGGCTTTGTGCATGAAATGAAGTAGAGGAGCCACCTTTTGCCGGGTCCCTAGATTACTTTTGAACGCCGAGACACCCACAATGCTCTCCTCCCCCTCGGCCTCCTCCACTCGCTATCTACATCTTCAGGGCATCCTCAAAGTGCCCTCTGCGCGGCATGAGTGACAGAGAGTAATAAGAAAACAGCTTAAGAGGCAGGTGCTCCGAAGCTTTCATCTTTGTTTATTCTGTGTATGTGTGTCAGTGTGTGCGTCTGCATTGATGTCGCAGGTGATGTCTCAACAATGAAACGAATGGACTGCAGGGACAGCGCAGATCATTAATAATGAATTGAAGTTTGGGCTCTCAGATGCCACGCGGATGTCCAGTCAACAGCTGAGAAGGCTTTGCCCCAGAAACTCCCTCAACCACAAACATATTGGCTTAACTGGCCATCAGCTGTTGTTACCGTACCCCGACCTGAACACGCTCCTCCACCCCTCAAGCATCTCCTTCCTCTCTCTTCTACACATCTTTCAAAAACAAAAAAAAAACAGCAGTGCAATGAGTTGTAATCATCAATTAGACATGCTCATTCTGATACAACATTTATCCCGTTGTTGCTCCTCGGTTCATGGCTAATGTTTTGATGCAATAGAGACAGAGTGCAATTCAGTCCCACCCACACCGGAGGGGAAAACAATTCATCGCTCTCCCCGCTGACTTTGTATTGTTTGAAGGTTCCTCCATGTCACTTTAATCTGCTAGCAAACAACAGAAACATGCCTAAAAGCTTCTGTGTGGTGGGATGCACTACCAACATGGCAAAGAACCCACAACTAAGTTTTTATAAGCTGCTGAACTTTTTAAGTCTTTAAGAAGAATAAGGGGATCCAGACGTGAGGCATCAGCAGGAAGAACTGGAAATCCTGACACTCAGTATGCCTACATGTGCAGCTAGCATCAAATATTATGTTTGCAAGTGCCTTGTCTAACTGCAGCAGCTTAGCTTGAGAAGGGACACTGAAATAGTCCGACAGTATTGAGTTTGTCTCTGGTAGACATAGGGAGATAAGCTGGTGGGCGTGGTTTTCAGAGGATGACGCGTTTGTATACAATCAGTCTTTGTCTTACCCTCATGATGTGTGTGTTATTCTATGGTTTGTGCCAATTTAGTTTGCTTTTGTCATTCCTCTTCTTTGTTTTCTTCCCTATGGCTACATGATGCAAGCATTTCCACACTGATAATCACCTGTGATTTACAACCGTAGCTGAGTTATCCCAGGATGTCACCTCATGATACATGCGTAAGTTGGCGGCTGTGGCGCAAGAGGTAGGGCAGGTTGTCCATCAATTGTAAGGTTGGCGGTTTGATCCCTGGCTCCTCCTGTCAAAGTGTCCTTGAGCAAGACACTGAACCCCCAGTTGCTCCTGGAAGTCGCTTTGGATAAATGCATCGCCTAAATGTAATGTAAGATCTGTCAAGAGAACCTTTTCATTATATTCTCTTTGGTTCTATTCTGTTTCACCCTGTTTTCTGCAGTGTGCAGTGTGATTGTGCAGGATGGCTCATTTATGAAGAATGTAATTGGCCAGCTTGGACAGAGGTGTAGCCCCACCGTGGGACACGCTGGGACGGGGTCAGGCTGTGTAGTCAGGGGGAAAAGTGGTGCAGGAGCACAAATTAACACCTGAGTCCTGAGAGGCTGGAATGCTCCGTACCCTGCTGCATCAAGGAAGAAACCGAGGATAGCATCTGGATGCACAGCACCCGGGCCATTAGCACACTGGGACAACACAGCAGTGTCTGCGTGAATGTGCATGTACCTGTATGTGAGACGCCACGCTCCACATCCCCATCCTAACATCCCCTATCTCCAGTGGAGGGATAAAAATGGTGAACCCGTATCAGCCATCAACCCTGCTGTGTTTGTTTGTTTGCTCGTTAGTTTTGTGTTTCTTTATTAGCTTCCTTTATGTGTTTCCCAGAATTTTTTTTCATTATGCCCATTTTGATGCAGCTGACTTGCATGATTCTCCTCTGAGTCATTTCAATGTGGATAATGTTACTCAGGGGTTCCCTTGTATCGACGAGTGCTGTTGGATAGAATTGGCGTCTGGCTAATAGACTATAGGAGTTAACATGGGGTAGGTCCTGTTGTTATCGAGTGTTTCATATTGGTAGGAGTAAAGTGCTGTAGGAAGTAATAGACTTGGTGGTTGCTATCGCTCCCTGGGGCTGCTGGAGGCAATCATCTAACTAAATGAGAGAGAGACAGAGAGAGAAAGAGAGAGAGAGAGAGAGGCTTCCCTCTGGAAAGACTATTGATGGCTGACAAATCACTGCTTTTGATGTACATTTCAAAGTGTGCCCTAACATCTAGAGTCTTTTATTTATTCACGGTTATTTATTTATATTTTGCATCATGCTGTAGTTTTGCTACAAGTTTGAATTATGATCAGAGCTTGTAGAATCTAACCACTCCCCAGGCCAATAGGCGTACTGCACCCGCTTGGCCTTGTCATTAGGCTGGAATATTTAGCGAGAGCACGCTCGAGAACTAATTACCAAGCTGTCTCACTCATGTGCCCCCACCCCCAATCGCTAAGGAAATGAGGGGCTTCGAGCAAAAAGTGCGTGGATGGGAGAGACAGCGAGGCTAAAGAGGGACAAGAGTGAAGTCATCTTGACATGATAAACACATAGACAGAGCTGAATTTATCAGACACGACAGGACTGTGTTGTAAATTGCAACAGGCATCAGCCCATTTCCATCAAGTGATTGAAGAAGGTGTCCTTCCCACACACGTGCTGCAGTCAGTGTGATGTGCGTCTGGAAAAGTGTGTGCGAGTGAGTGCATCTGGACAGGCCTTGTTGACCTCACACTCTCAGAGTGATGACTGATATTTAAGATCCACACCATCACAAGCCCAGCAGAGAATACAGTCACACTGACCGTGAGAGGTCCACGCACTACAACTTTAGGAAAACACATGCAAATAGACAAAACACATTTCCACCAACTGGCAACACATGCAGTGCAATGACGTTAATTACCCATCAGTGCTGTGCAAAATGGTTGTGTTGTCTGTATTCACAGCATGTTTCTGTACATACATTCTGTACATACATACATGTGTTTCCTGTATTTGACTGTGTTTCCTGTATTTGGTGGTGTTTCCTGTATTTGACTGTGTTTCCTGTATTTGACTGTGTTTCCTGTATTTGGTCGTGTTTCCTGTATTTGACTATATTTTCTGTATTAGGTGGTGTTTCCTGTATTTGATCGCGTTTCCTGTATTTGACTGTGTTTCCTGTATTTTGTCGTGTTTCCTGTATTTGACTGTTTTCTGTATTTGGTCGTGTTTCCTGTATTTGGTGGTGTATTCTGTATTTGATGGTGTTTCCTGTTTTTGACTGTGTTTCCTGTTTTTGACTGAGTATCCTGTATTTGGTCGTGTTTCCTGTATTTGGTGGTGTATTCTGTATTTGATGGTGTTTCCTGTTTTTGACTGTGTTTCCTGTTTTTGACTGTGTTTCCTGTATTTGGTCGTGTTTCCTGTACTTGGTGGTGTTTCCTGTATTTGGTTGTGTTTCCTATATTTGACTGTGTTTTCTGTATTTGCCGCCCAGTTTATTATGTTGCATGTCAAAATAGTGTATTTAGATTTTTTTTTTATGTTTTCTTAATTTAAATTTTATTTTTGTCTATTTTCATGTGGTTTCTGTTGTCGCAGTGCATTGACCCCTCGGGGCCAAAGGAAAAAATAAAATACAATAGAATGCAATAGAATATAGTAGAATCGAAAAAGAATAGAGGCTGTTTTATTTAAGAAAATCTATGTTGTTTACAAAACTAAATCAAACAGCCAAATAGCAGTATAACTCTTGGGGGATAAGTGCTGCACTCACATTGAACATTCCACAAGAGTAATGTGAATTGATTGAATCCCCAACGATTCCTGAACCTTGTGTGTGTGTGTGTGTGTGTGTGTGTGTGTGTGTGTGTGTGTGTGCGTGCGTGTGCATGCGTGTGTGCGTGTGTGTGTGTGTACACGTGTACGTGTACGTACAGTATCCCTATAGGCAAACGCCCTGATTCATGAGACAGCAGAGTGAGGCATTTCAAAAAATGAGCGTCCTTGCGGATGTAGAGGCATGGCTGGATATCACATGGCCAGATACTATTCCCCAGACCATTTGTTACCCTGTCCGCCTTCCATCTCATTTATTATTCATTACACAATCATTTAACTAAGTGCAGTGATTACTTAAATGTTTAATGCTGCCATAATCAATATTGGCCTGAGCCTTTCAGGTGAACAGAGTTTTTCTAGCATTAAAGTCCCATCACCTATTGAGTCGATCAGGTTAAATTGCACATGGTTACAGTAATCGCCCCCATTAAAAAGGTCCTTTTGTCAATGGCAGCGGAGACATGTGGTATGATAATTGTTCATTTCTGTCTTGTTATTAGAGTCAAT